>VXAX01001674.1:65040-125950 GCA_013399835.1 Leptocoma aspasia | reverse complement strand
TGCCACTCCAAAAGTCTGGCCGGGGACACAGGACAGGGATCTGCCAGGGTGGGTGTGTGTCCCCCGGCCGCCCCCTCTCCCCCTTCCCCCCAGTTTGGTGCAGATGTCCCCAGTGCCTGCTGTGTGCACCAGCACCCCGAAGCCACCCCAGTGCCGGTGACAATGCAGCCCTCCTGCTCTGTACTGTGCCGGGAGGATGAGGAAGAGCCAAACTTAATTTATTCCACGCTGCATTTTCATGCCAAATGAGTCAGAGCACCGGCCTCTCTCAGCCTTTGTTTTGCTTGGCTGCCTGCACCCGCTTTCGCTTGGTGTTTGCTCAATATTAAGTCCCTTGATGATACTTGGGCTCAAACCAGCAAGTGCAGCAGAAAAAGCCACTTCCCTGCTGGGACAGGAGCTGTCCCATCCTTCGGCATCGGGAACGATGCACTTGTTTTATTCTATTTCTTTCTTCCAGTTTGAGGGGTTCTGAGCTTGGTCCTTTGAGCCACCGCATCCCACCAGAGCCATCTAAAGCCATCGAGGCTGGCAGGGGCTGCGGGATGGGGCCGGAGTAGCCGCGCTGGCTGCTGATTTCAGAGCAAAAGCAGCCCCAAACGGAGCTGGGGGAGGTTTCGCCCGGCACAGGACCAGTCAGGAACGAGCACGGCCGCATTCCTGCGCACGTGGGAGCCGCCAGGAGGAAGCGGCAGCACGGAGGTGTTTCAGTGCCCTGCTTTCCTGCCGTGCGAGCAAGGAACTCCCTTCCCACCCCGAACCCCTGCCGTGGGGGCCAGCAGCTCAGCTGGGCCCTCCAGGGGCTGTCAGAAAGTCCCCACCCAGAAAATAAATGAGATTTTGGCTCATCTGCTGCTGTTTGTGTTCCATCGAGCTTTTGGAAGAGATTTCCAAGTTGTTTTGCCTCAACCCCTCCTCCATCAGAAGTCGAATATGAAAATTCTTCATTGGGGAGCATTGCTGAACAGCTGCCAGGGCAGATCATCTCCGTGCCTGGCTCCTCTGCTCCGATGGGCCCCCAAAACCCCTCGGCACTGCCACAGTGCCTTTTGGGGCTCGTGGGGAAGGGGATGCCACCACCCCACTGCTGGCTCGACCCACCCAGCCCTGGTGCCATCCCGAATTACAATGGGCTGTGTGGGGTGGGACGGTGGGACACGGTGGGATGGCCAAGCCCACGGCTCAGGTGACAGCAGGGAATGAGAGCCCCGAGGCAGGGCTCATCCTGCTCCCCCGGCAGCGGGGTCAGCCTCGGCCGAGGTGCTGGGGCTGGCACAGGGTGGAGCAGGGTGTGGGATGCCAGAGAAGGGCTTGCCAGGAAAATGTCATCTCGTTGCATAAAACGTGCTCCTCTCCCGCTCCCCTCCCGCAGCAGCAGCAGCTCAAGATCTTCCTACCCAGGTTAAGTCAATATTGCCACATTGCTGCCTCTGTCAAGGTGCTCGGCCCCGTGGAAGGAGCTCCGTGGGTGTTTTAAGGGCTGGAAAGGAGCCAAGGGAACACATCTGGGTGGGTGCAGCACCCCGGGGCTCGGCATCCTCCCACGAGCCCCCTGCTGCCCTGCAGCTCGCAGGGCACGGCGGGCTCCGGGCTGGCAGGACAGCCCCACTTCTCCGTGCTCAAGAGGCTCCAAGGAGCCGGTGGCACCGGGGCTGGATACCAGCACGGGGTGTGCCCAGCCTGGCAGCAGCAGCAGATGGGAGGGCACGGAGCACAGCAGAGACCAGCTGCATCAGTTAGGCCACCAAAAGGCTCATTTGCAGAATAAATGCTGCGAAACCAACCCTGGCAGAGCCCAGCCGAGGAGGGAACACACAGCACGGGGTGTGTGGTGCTTTGGGCAGGCACCAGAGCCTGAAGAAGAGCTGCCAGCACCCCCAAACCACAGGCCCCCAGGTCCCCAAAACCACCCTGTGTACNGCAGGGGGGGACTAGATGAACTTTCAGTCCCTTCCAACCCAAACCACTCTATGATGATTCTATGATGATGATGATGACACCTGTGTGTCCCCACTCCGGGTCTGGGACCCCATCCCTTCATGAGACAGGAGAATAAGGACCAAGAGAAGCTGCTGCTGTCTCGGATGCACATTCTGACCTTAAGATCCAGCCCAGCCGTACATTTTTCAGTGCCACTCCAAAAGTCTGGCTGGGGACACAGGACAGGGATCTGCCAGGGTGGGTGTGTGTCCCCCGGCCNGTTTGAGGGGTTCTGAGCTTGGTCCTTTGAGCCACCGCATCCCACCAGAGCCATCTAAAGCCATCGAGGCTGGCAGGGGCTGCGGGATGGGGCCGGAGTAGCCGCGCTGGCTGCTGATTTCAGAGCAAAAGCAGCCCCAAACGGAGCTGGGGGAGGTTTCGCCCGGCACAGGACCAGTCAGGAACGAGCACGGCCGCATTCCTGCGCACGTGGGAGCCGCCAGGAGGAAGCGGCAGCACGGAGGTGTTTCAGTGCCCTGCTTTCCTGCCGTGCGAGCAAGGAACTCCCTTCCCACCCCGAACCCCTGCCGTGGGGGCCAGCAGCTCAGCTGGGCCCTCCAGGGGCTGTCAGAAAGTCCCCACCCAGAAAATAAATGAGATTTTGGCTCATCTGCTGCTGTTTGTGTTCCATCGAGCTTTTGGAAGAGATTTCCAAGTTGTTTTGCCTCAACCCCTCCTCCATCAGAAGTCGAATATGAAAATTCTTCATTGGGGAGCATTGCTGAACAGCTGCCAGGGCAGATCATCTCCGTGCCTGGCTCCTCTGCTCCGATGGGCCCCCAAAACCCCTCGGCACTGCCACAGTGCCTTTTGGGGCTCGTGGGGAAGGGGATGCCACCACCCCACTGCTGGCTCGACCCACCCAGCCCTGGTGCCATCCCGAATTACAATGGGCTGTGTGGGGTGGGACGGTGGGACACGGTGGGATGGCCAAGCCCACGGCTCAGGTGACAGCAGGGAATGAGAGCCCCGAGGCAGGGCTCATCCTGCTCCCCCGGCAGCGGGGTCAGCCTCGGCCGAGGTGCTGGGGCTGGCACAGGGTGGAGCAGGGTGTGGGATGCCAGAGAAGGGCTTGCCAGGAAAATGTCATCTCGTTGCATAAAACGTGCTCCTCTCCCGCTCCCCTCCCGCAGCAGCAGCAGCTCAAGATCTTCCTACCCAGGTTAAGTCAATATTGCCACATTGCTGCCTCTGTCAAGGTGCTCGGCCCCGTGGAAGGAGCTCCGTGGGTGTTTTAAGGGCTGGAAAGGAGCCAAGGGAACACATCTGGGTGGGTGCAGCACCCCGGGGCTCGGCATCCTCCCACGAGCCCCCTGCTGCCCTGCAGCTCGCAGGGCACGGCGGGCTCCGGGCTGGCAGGACAGCCCCACTTCTCCGTGCTCAAGAGGCTCCAAGGAGCCGGTGGCACCGGGGCTGGATACCAGCACGGGGTGTGCCCAGCCTGGCAGCAGCAGCAGATGGGAGGGCACGGAGCACAGCAGAGACCAGCTGCATCAGTTAGGCCACCAAAAGGCTCATTTGCAGAATAAATGCTGCGAAACCAACCCTGGCAGAGCCCAGCCGAGGAGGGAACACACAGCACGGGGTGTGTGGTGCTTTGGGCAGGCACCAGAGCCTGAAGAAGAGCTGCCAGCACCCCCAAACCACAGGCCCCCAGGTCCCCAAAACCACCCTGTGTACAGAGGCTTTGTGCAGTGCCTCTGATCCCAAGCCAAGGTAAGGGCAGAGTACCTGGGCAGTTTACATAAGACAGAGTTTTCCACTACACCAGAGTTTCTCTCCGCCTGGTGTTTCACCCAGCAGCTGCAATTTTGCTGCTCTCAAGGGCATTTGCACACAAAAATGAGCCACGACAGAGATGCAAGGAGATTAGGAGGATTAAGGCTGCAGAACTGGTGCAAGAGGAGATGGAAAGCAAACCCCTCTGGTAGGCAGAGGCATTTCATCCCTAAACCTCTGCTCACCTTCACACAGGGTTAAGAAGGGGGGCTTTGGGAAGGTTCTGGAAGCTGGAAGAAGAGCAACCAGTCTTTTGAGCATCCAGAACAAGTTGCTGCTAGAGATGGGGGGATCCAAAAGCATAAAAAGTGTTTCTAGTGTTCCAGAACGTGTTTCTAGTGCCAAATAAAGACGTGCAGGATTTCATGCAGTGAAATAAAAGTAGTCAGGCTGGGTTTCTCCCTCCTCAGCTGCCCTTGCATCAGGCTTGGAGGGAGGATGGGGGTGCAGGTGCTGCCTGGGCAGGTTGCATGGGGATGCTCACAGCCTCCGAAGGAACCACAGCACCTGCAAAATACTCCTCCCAAAAAACCAGGGGAACACTGGTGTGCTCCTCAGCATGGGCAGGAGCCTGGCACACTCCCTGCCATGCCCATCAGTGCCAGGCTCCAGGCACTGCCAGGGATCAACGGGCCTTGGGGATCAGACGAACGGTTCCTACCCAGGTGATCCTCACAATCTCTTAGGAAGTAAGAACGGAAGCTGGGCACCATGAAGACCAAGTCCTACCCTCAGTTATAGTTCAAATGGAGCTGGTGCCATGGCTGGTAACAGGGAGAGCCCAGAAATGGCCCCAGCCAGGGCAGGGTGAGGCCCCAGCCCAGGTTCTGCTGTCTGGGGGCTGCTGTGGGAGCGCTGCCACTGCTGGGCTGCTCCAGCCTCACACCACCACACCCAGCAGCCAGCAGGGCCCAGGTTACAGCCTGGGACGCAATCCCAGCAGGACCCTGCCACCCCCATCCCCACCAGATCCACCTTCAGCACAACCTTGGGCTCCCGGGAGTGTTTGAATCCACCCCCACTTGCAAAAGGCTCCGAGGTGCTCGGCTGGATGAGGCCATGGGCACACAAAGTGCTGCTGTCTGGGGGGTGGCAGCCTGGCCCTGAGTGGGTTCAAGGCTCTCTGGGGCACTGGCTGTGGGTTGTGGCCTCACAGCTCAGCTGGCTCCTGACCACCCAGAAGGGGATGGCACTGGCAGCATGGCCAGGCCACCCCAGCGCCAGAGCCCTCAGCAGGCTCAGCTCCTGCAGGGAAACGGCCTCTCACCCCCTAAAAGGAGCCAGGAGGACAAACCACGGCAAATTGGGATGGTGGAGACTCCCACAACGACACACAGAGAAACACAGACACACAGACAGGAACAGACACACAGACAGGAACACAGACAGACACACAGAGACACAAACACACACTTGCCTTGCGCTGTCGCTGCCAGGACCCGAAGCCTCCCGGGGCCGAGGCAGGCGCAGCTGGACCCAGGCGGGAATGTTCGGCCGGCCGCAGCGCCCGGAGCTCTTTAAGGGCGCCCCGGAGCGCAGGAGATCCGGCACACGCACGGATCGGGATCAATAGGTCACAGTGTGCACTGACTTGCCCCCAGAACGAAAATCAGCAGAGGATTTGGGGCTGGTGGGGAAGCTACAATCAGGGCTTTAATCCCGCATGGGCACAAAATCCCAGGATAAAAAGGCCAGAGCTGGTCCTAATTGCCGGCTGCTTTGTGCATGTGCGAGCAAAACCTCTTAGGCTGCGGGGGGCCTGGGGGTGGCATCTCGGTGCCTTTTGGAGTCCTTTAGGTTGGAGTAGATCTGTAAGATCACCAGGTCCAACCAATTCCTCAGCAGCATCGTATTTGCCACTAACCCGTGTCCCCAAGTGCCACATCCACACGGCTTTTGAATCCCCCCAGGGATGGGGACTCCACCACTGCCCCGGGCAGCTGTGCCAGTGCCTGACCACCCTTCCAGTGAAGATTTCCCAATATCCAGTGTAAACCTTCCTGATACTATTTGAGGCCGTTTCCCCTTGTCCTGTCCCTGTTCCCTGGGAGCAGAGCCCGACCCCCACCTGGCTGTCCCCTCCTGTCAGGGAGTTGTGCAGAGCCACAAGGTCCCCCCTGAGCCTCCTTTTCTCCAGGCTGAGCCCTTTCCCAGCTCCCTCAGCTGCTCCTGGGGCTCCTGACCCTTCCCCAGCTCTGTTCCCTTCCCTGGGCACGCTCCAGCCCCTCAGTGTCTGCCTTGTGAAAGGCCCAGAGCCGCCCCCAGGACTGGAGGTGTCCCGGCAGTGCCGATGCTCCTGGCAGGAGCAGTGACGCTCCGAGCACTTCGAGTTCATCCCCAAAGAGCCAGATCAGCCGGGAGGAGCCGCAGCCTCCCCCGTGACTGCCCCTCTGTGCCCATCACGGGACCCCACCCGTGCCCCGACCCCTGGGGGGTGTCGGGCTGACCCTGCACGTCTGGGGGGTCCGGCCCTGCCGGGGCCCCTTCCAGGCAGGGCTGAGCCGGGAGCGCGGGGCTCCCCCAGAGCCCGGGGAGGATGCTGCGGGGTGCGGAGGGGCGGGCCGGGCAGCGGCGGAGGAGGAGGCAGGAGGCAGGAGGAGGCAGGAGGAGGCAGAGGCGGTGCAGCCCCGTCCCGCCTCCCGGCGGGGCCCGGCCCGGTGGCAGCGCAGAGGCTGCGGGCGGCGGCGGGGACGGGCAGGAGGAGCGCGGCGGGCGCCGTGCGGGGACGCGATGCACTCGCTCTTCAGGAAACGCAACAAAGGGAAATACAGCCCCTCCGTGCAGAAGAAGAGGTGAGTGACCCGGCACCGGGCAGTCTCGCTCCTCCCGGGACGAGCAGAGCCGCCATCCCGAGGATCCCGTCCCGCAGCATCCCCCCACTCCGCGCCGGGGCTCGGCGGAGCTGACCCCCCCCCCCGAGGTGTGGGAACCGTCCCGAGGAGTTCCCTCGAGGAGTGGGAATCCCCCGAGGTGTGGACACCTCGAGTGTGAGAACCCCCGAGGTGTGGAACCCCGAACTGTCGGCGCCTCCCAAGGAGTAGGTACCCCTGGAGGTGTGGGCACCACCGAGATGTGCACGCCCTTAAGTGTGGGCACCCCCCGAGCAGTGGGCATTCCCGAGGTGAGGAACCCTGAAGTGTGACATCCTCGAGGTGTGGGCACCCTCTGAGTGGTGGTAAAGCCCCTGAGAACCGTGTGGGAACTCCGATGTTTGGCCCCCCCGTGAAGTGTCAGCTCCTCCCCGAGCTGGGTCCACATCTCCTGCGCCGGCTGCGGGCACAGAGGTTGTTTCTCCCAGTTCCTCTCCCATCGCAGCAGCTCCAGCAAGCACGTTCCTTCGCTTCCCAGGTGTGTGCTGGGTTAGATCTTGGGGGAAAAATAGTCTGGTTGTTCTCCACCTTCGCCGCCTCCTGTTCCCTCCGGACCAAGGATTAGGTCCATCGTCGTTTCCTCGGCTTCCTTTGCTGGGGTGGGGACGCGTTTCGGTTGTACCGGTTGGTTAAAGGAAAAAAAAAAAAAAAAAAGCAGCGTGTTGAATGTGCCCTATGAAAGGTCACTGATAAAAGGGAAAAGGTGTAAAAAATCCCTCCCCAGGAAGGCTCAGCCTCTCTGGGCTGGACGGTGGACAGTCCCCAGCCCCTGCCTGCACCGGGATATTTTTCCAAAGAGGTGGATGTTGGGATTAATTCAAAAGCGTGTCCTGTGTTACCAGAGGAGCTGCAGGGGCTCTGGAGCATGTGGAGTGCTCCAGGATTCTGAGTGATTCAAGGATTCATGATCCAAGCCCGTGGCTTGTTCATCTCCTTCCATTCCTCCCCATCGGCACCAGTCCTGGCTGGTGGGCTCGGAGCAGCCCCCCTCTCCCAAAAATCCTCCTTTGGGAAGGAAGCTGGGGAGCTGGTGCAGGGGCTGAGGTGCCCTCGAGGACCCAGAAAGGCACCGGTCAGCCCAGAAGGCGCCGACATTTCCCAAGCAGGGGAGCCCCTGGCTGCTCCCTGTGCGGTGGGAGGGTGCTCCCCGCCAGGGGAGCCTCTGCCCGCGGCTGCCCTGGCACAGGGGGTTTGCTGAGCTCCCTCTCTTGGGACGGAGGCTCCAGACCCGGCCCTGGGGAAGGCTCCTCCGGCAGCCAGGCTGGCTCGGCAGGGCCGCCCAGGCTCCGGCTCCCAAAGCCCGGGGCACGCTCTGCTGCCAGAGCCTGGCCCGGAGAGGGCAGGCAGGAGGAGACGGGGGTGGCACGGAGCCCTCTGAGGCTCTGCCCCTCCCCGGTGGCCGCGGCGTTCCTCTGGGTGAAGGCTGGTGCCGATACCCAGGCGCGTTTCGGAGCTTCGGGGGAGTTGGTGGGCGGCTCCAAAGTGAGAGACCCCGCGCCTGGGCTGGCAGCACCGGACTCCGAGAGCGTCAGGATGCCGAGAAGCACGAGGAGACAGCCCTGCATTGTGCGGGGTGCCACCGTGGGGCTGTGGCCGGGGTCCCCACGCTGTGCTCCGAGCGCTGCCAGCCCTAGGTACCCGTGCTCTCGCCATCCGCCGGCGGATCGGCTCAGGAAGGAAGAAGCTTCCCTCCGCCGCCCTGCCCGGAGCCCAGCGGCCCTGGGCAGGTGCCAAAGCACCTCCGGAGGCTGCGGGCCAGGCTGAAACCTCTGTTTTTCTGGCTGGTGGTGGCTGAGGAAGCAGCGCAGGGCAGTGCCCGGGGCCACTCTCCCTCGCTCCCTGCGCCCCGGCTCTCCGCGCACACCTCGGGGAGAGCTGTGCTTATTAGCCCCAATTTGTTAATTCCTGCCTTGGAGTTTACAAACATCTGTGAATCCAGGGAACACTCCCACCGTGTGGAAACAGCCCCACCATCAAGATGGGGAAGCCGGTGCCCGACCGGTTGAACAACTCGCTGGAGGAGGATTGCGAAGAAGTGAGGAGCTCCTGCCCCGTCCCCTGCTCCAGGCACTGCCAGGCTCCCAGGCGGCTCCCGCCCAGCTCTGCTGCCAGGAAAACACAGCAACACTCCTAAAATCAACCGCCCGCCCCCGCCGTCAGCAGGGACCAAGATTTCGACATCGCGTGAGTCCGACCTCATCCTGCGGCCCGCGGGGCTGCGCAGGGGCTGCACCTTGGGCAGGGCTCGGTGCCAGGGTGCTGCCCGTGACGGAGCCTTCAGTGCACCGAGGGACAGGGCAAGAACCCAGCACCGGTTTGGCAAGAGAGAGGGCCACTGGAGCGTGTCCTGCCAGCCCCGGGAGCCAGGGCTGCGAGCTCAGCTGAGGGAGGCAGGGGCTGCCCGGGGAACATCATCCGGCAGCAGGGCAGAGCCTGGAGAGGAGCCACGGGAGTCTTGGTGGCTTCCTCAGCCTCGGGACAAAGCCTGCCCAGGATGGCAACACCTCGATGAACAGCACTGGCACCCAAGCCAGGTGCTGCAAAGCCTCCCCATGAACAACTCTTTGTCCCCTGGATGTGACAGCCACCTTGTCCCAATCCCAAAGTGGCCCTCAAGCTCCCATCCAGCAGCACCAGGGTCCAAGTGTGTCCTTAAAAGTATCTGCTGCAGCTCTGTGATCTGCCTGGGCTCGAGGCTCAGTAGCCATCCCCATCCAGCCCTGGGCAGCTCCCTGCCTTGGCTGGGGATCCTGGAGGATGAAGGTGACATTTCTTTTGTCTCATGGACCTGATTGCTTTATTCTGCTCCCATCCCTGAGTATGGGAAGGCCCTGGGAATTCAGCCATGACCACTGTGTTGTTACATGGATGTGTGTCCCTGGAAGGGAAGGCACAAGCCTTGAACAGAGCCACAGTGTGGGGAAAATCATCGGCCTCCTTCCCCATCATGTTCCTCAAACACTTGCCATGCTTAGAAAACAGGAGGTTGGCTTCTTCTTTGGATAGCCCAGGCTTGGTGGGTAGAAAACAGTGAGGGTGGTGAGGCCCTGGCACAGGGTGCCCAGAGAAGCTGTGGCTGCCCCTGGATCCCTGGAAGTGTCCCAGGCCAGGTTGGACAGGGCTTTGAGCAGCCTGGGACAGTGAGAGGTGTCCCTGCCCATCTAATTCAAACCATTTGATAATTTTATGATAAAAACCAGTTCAGCCTTCACAGCTGCTGCTGAAACTCTCCCTCCTGCCAGCAGGAAAGTTGTTCATCCTCGGGGTCCTCAGGGTGAGAGTATCCACCCAGGAGCACTCCCAGCCCTGGAGACCCTCACCAGTGTCACTCCCCAGGTAAGAGGGGGTGCAGGCACTGGGACAGCTCTGCCTGCAGGGCTGGCACCCATTTCCAGAGGCTGTTTGGAAGGGCTGGAGTCAGCAGGAGGCCCAGACAGCAGGTGAGTCAGGAGCTGCTCAGTGCTGAGGGCAGAGCGAGCCTCCCATCACCCGCCCTATTTCTGCTCTCATTTCCATGCAGATTACAATAAAATATCACCATTCCTACGAGGGAAGATAAATACAACTGGAACAGGCTGGGCTGAGCACAGCAACCCTGCTGTCCAGCTACACCCTGACGTGGGCAGCTTGACAGAACTCTGCTCTGAGTTTTCAGCCAGATCCTAATCTCTCCCAAACCAGAATTACCATAGCCAGAGCCCAGCCCTTGTGCCCTCTGCCCTGCCACAGTTTCACTCCAGTGTCATTAAAAGCAGCATGAGAGAATTTCATGCAGTGGGAGCTGTGGCTCAGGGAGCTTTAAGGACATTTAGAGCTCTGTACTGTGGTCTTCTGGAGCGTTTTTTCAGTTTAATGCCTCCTAAAGTCCGGCCTCCAGCAGCAGGGCTGACACGGGAGAGCTTTTTATGAAATCTGTGTAAATGGACATTGAATGGGGATGGAATTGAGACCAGCAGTGGGTGCTCACTGCCTGCTGTGCTGATTGTCCATCCCAGTGGTGGGATGCAGCAAGCAGGACCGGGATCAGTGCTCAGATCCCATCCCCACCCAACTCTCCTGTCCCTGGCCAAGCCATCCCACCAGGAGAAGCCTCTGGGATGGGAAGCTTTCCTGACTGGAGAACAGCATCCCTGAGCAGGACAGGGTCCTTCCCATTAACCCTCCCAGCAAGGATCAGGCTCATGGGACAAATTCCCAGCAGGAGCCTTCCCAGGGAACTCGGTCAGCTGGAGCATCAAAATTGGGGAGTGTCTGAACATCCTCCCTTGGAGGGATTAAGGAAACAGCCTCCTTGTTTGGAAAAAAGAAAACTTGAGAAATCAAAGGGATTTTCTACCACCTGCCAGCAAGAACAAGACCTTTGCACATCCTGGAGAAACTGATCTCAGGGAGGTTTGCTCCAAAATCTGCTCTTACCAGTGAGGGTGCAACCTAATGAGAAGAGAGAAAGAAAAAGGAATAGAGGAAAATTCCAGATTTTAGCAGCAAAGTTTTCATATTACAATAATTATCATCATATTTGTCTGTTGAGAACCTCTCTTAATAAAAATACTCCAACAGATCACAACTAAAATATGAAGAAAAATCACCAAAACCCTAAGAAAACAGAAGAAAGAAAAACCTGAATCCTAAAAATCCTCCCTAAGCCTTCAGAAATACCCAAACCCCTCTGAAACCAAGCTCTTGAGGTCAGAATTGTGGTACATGGATGAAGTGCTGTCTGTCAGGGTGCAGCTGCTCCTTCCTGGTCCCCCAGCTGGGAGAAACCCCAAAACCCACTCCCATTCCCCATTCCCATTTGGGAATGACCTGGGGTGCCCCACCCCAGCCAAGAAATGGCATTGACAAAAAACAACTCTTCTGCCGAGCACAGCTTTCCATGAGAGAGATAATTTTTTCCTTCCTGACCAGAGAATGTTAAAGTTCTCCAGAAATGGCAAAGCCAGTTTTTTCCGGGTTTTTTTTTTTTTTTTTTTTTTTTCATCTCTCAAACAAAGCCTTATCTATTCCAGCAGAACAGCTCTGCCTTTCCCCCCCTCTGCTGCAGGGGCCATGCCCTGGGCACCTTTGCTCCTGGCTCTGCTCAGTCTCGTGTGTGCTGCCCATCCCAGCTGGGCTCTGGCCAAATCCTGCCCTTCTCCCTCCCCAGCTCTGCTCCATGCTCCAGCCATCCTCCCAGCCTGTTTTTGGCCCTGGCATCTCTTTGTCTTACCCTGCCAGCAGCTCTGCTTCAAAGCCTGGATGCATCCATGGCTCTTCCTGGCAGCTTCCCAAAAGAGCCACATCCTATCAATCCCATCCACACACTTTTCCTGGGACAGCCAAGGCTTCCTGACTGCTTTGCTCATCAATCTGTGCTTCTCCTGCACGGAATCATGGAATGGGTTGCATTGTAAGGGACCACAAATCCCATCCAGTTCCACCCCCTGCCATGGACAGAGACACCTTCCACTGTCCCAGGCTGCTCCAAACTCCATCCAGCCTGGCCTTGGACACTTCCAGGGATCCAGGGGCAGCCACAGCTTCTCTGGGCACCCTGTGCCAGGGCCTGCCCACCCTCCCAGGGAACAATTCTTTCCCAATATGCCATCTATCCCTGCTCTCTGCCAGTGGGAAGCCATTCCTCCTTTTCCTGGCACTCCAGCATCTTCCCCCTCACAGCAGATTAACCTAAACTCCTCCATCCCCTGGCATGGAGACTTCAGGCAGGCTTCAGCTTTCCCTGTTTGACATCCAGCTGGATGCAGGGACTGTGCTCCTCCTCTGGTTTATCCACACAGACCCAGCTGTGCAGGGAACAGGTGGGTAATTAACAGCCCTGATGTTCTCGTATCAGTGATGTCCAAGCTGGTCAATGAAGTGGCACCAAAGTGACAAGTATGGAGAAATAAATACACAAATAAGAGAGATCTTACATGAGAGGTTCCCATTCTCTCTTATTTCCCTGTTTATCCCTGCACACTTGTTATCCCTGCATCCCCGGCAGCAGTGGGATGAGTGGAGCACACAGCGAGCTCCCTGCTCAGGGCAGGATGGGGTGCAGCTCCTCGACGCTGCAGATTTGAGGTGCAGCTCCCATGGGAGTTTTTATGAGAGTTCCCTGTCTCACAGCCTCAGCTGGTGACTCTCCTGTAAACCACAGAGAGAGTGGGGAGAGCAAACAGCTCCTCTGGTGTGTCAGGAGAGCCGAGCCATGCCCACATCACACCCCAGCATGTCCTTGCTTGCTCTGAGCAAGGCTGCATTTCTTGGCCCTGGTCACCCGGTCACCCAGACACTGCACATGGAAGCTTCTGGATCACCAGGCAAACCATCCCCTCCAACACAGGGAATTGCCATTCTCTGCCCTCCCTCTCCCCCAGCCCTGCAGTGATGGAGAAGGGATGTCACTGTCCCCAGGTGCCACGGGGCTGGAGGGTGACTCTGCCCTGGCCCTGGGTTCTCAGTCATTGAAGGCAGGAGGTGGGGAGGGATGTCCAGGGGCAGCACCCCCAGCTTGGGAAGGGGCTGGCAGGGCACAGGTGCCAACAGGGATGAGGAGAGCTTGTGGCTCCAACCTGAGAGGAGTGGAGAGAAGGGGACGAGGGGCTCATTCTTGCCCAGACAAAACATCCTCACCCCAAACTGGCTCGGCAAAGCCAGTACCTGAGGGAGAGGGTCAGGGCCGGGGTGTTGCACTCACTGCTTCCAGCACCTGAGATCAGTTTTGCTGCTGCAAAGTGAGCACAAAGGCTGGGCCCAGGCTCCAGACTCAGCTCTGCCACACAGCTCTCCAGGTCAGCAGCCTGAACCACAGCCATGGATCCAAAAAATCTCTGGATTAGGTTTCCTCCCTACAATTTAGAGGTTTCAGTCAAAACCAGAACTAGAAAAACCTCAGACTTCTTCTGGGTTTTAGGATGGTTTTCCCATCCATGCTGCAGATCCACTGAAACCCTGAAGATCCATCCCTGGACTTGCTGCAGTCACTGAGACCAAGGTGGGGCACAAGAAGAGGAGCCAGCAAGAGCTTCCAGCTCATCCCCAGCTCAGTGCCAGTCCAGTTCCTGTCACCACAGCGAAGCATCCCAAGCTCCCACCTGGATAATGAACCTCTCTCACCCTCCAAGCTCAGGTGGCCTCCAGTTCATGGGTGGGAGGTGAGGAAGGCTCCTTGGTGGCCACAAGCTCTGCCAGGATGCAGGAGATGCCAGCTCTGAGCAACCATCACCCAAAGACACCCAAACACGTGCAGCACATTTCAGTCACCCACTCCAAACCACTAATTCCACCTGACTTTTGCCCTGGTTTCTGTGGGATGATGAAGGTTGGAAGAAACCCCAAAGTAGATTTTGAGGAGCTGCTTCTACCATTGGAGCAGGACCCAGCCACCCACATCCCATCTCCCAGTGCACCCTGCACCCTCCAGCTGCGATTATTGAACACAGAACGAGAATCATCCTTGGAATTACTGCAACCACAACTCCCAACAACCCCTTCCTTGTCTCCTCTGCCCAGGAATGCCCACTGGGTTCACTGCAGCTGATGCAGGAGGTGGCAGGCAGGCAGCAGGCACAGTGATGGGCACAAACCTCCGAGTACCATCCCGATGATGCAGCTTCTATAAAAAGAAAAAAAAATTCAGTGTAAACCATACCAATACCAGAACTTCCCAGGGAAGTGTGATCTTTTCTGGAGCTGCTGCATGCCACAAGGCTCCTGCAGCCTGGGGCAGGTTTGAGGTAGGGAGGAACAAGCCCAGAGCTGGGGTTTGGTTTGTTCTGCTGCACTGAAGTGACAGCACACGGGGCAAGCAGGAACAGGTCCTGAAACTCAGCACCAGAGTCCTGAGGGAGCTGCAGCACCATCCTGGGGTCAGTTCTGGGCCCTGCCAACACTGAGGGGCTGGAGCATGTCCAGGAAAGGGAACAGAGCTGGGGAAGGGGCTGGAGCACCAGGAGCAGCTGAGGGAGCTGGGAAAGGGGCTCAGCCTGGAGAAGAGGAGGCTCAGGGGGGACCTTGTGGCTCTGCACAACTCCCTGACAGGAGGGGACAGCCAGGGGGGGGTCGGGCTCTGCTCCCAGGGAACAGGGACAGGCCAAGGGGAAACAGCTTCAAGCTGCCCCAGGGGAGGTTTAGATTGAATATTGGTAAAATTCCTTCATGGAAGGGGTGGTCAGGCAGGGCAGTGCTGGAGTTACTATTCCTGAAAGGATTTAAAAGCCATGTGGATGTGGCACTTGGGGACACAGGTTAGTGGTGGCCTTGGCAGTGCTGGGGGAACAGTTGGACTCGATGTACTTAGAGGGTTTTCCAACCTTTACAACTCCATGATTCTTCCTGGGGATGCAGGAACTCTCTTTGCCACGAGCCAGCACTGCTGGGATGCTGGTGCTCCCCCAGCCAGCCCTGCTGTCCCCAGCCAGCCCCACTTGTCCTCTCCAGCTGCTCCAGCAGGAGTGCTGGAGATTAATTCTGTGCTAAAGATTAATTCTGCCACCATATAACGAGGTCATTAAGGCTCTTGTTAAGGTGGTTGGGACTGGACTGAGCCAGCCTTTGGTTTAAGCCCAGATGGCAAAGCAGCACTTTGCTGGGACACCCCAGCCCTGCCAGCAGCCTCAGCTCCCTCCGGCTACAGGGGTTTGGGGAGCACACCCTGCTCCTGCCTCTGGTCAGGGGTGGGAGAGCTGTGGGCAGTGCCTGGCACACGCCCCTGGAGCTGGCCCTGGCATGCTGCAGCCTCTCCTTGCAGCCAAAGTGACAGCAACGAGATGAAATGTTTAAAATAACCCCAGCAATGCAGAAGCTGCGTCACGGGTTGTTCTGCCTCTGCTCCAGCTCCGCCGTCCCTGCACTTGGATGGGAATTTTTGGGCTGGCCCTGCACCCTGCCAGCCTGGCCAGTGTCACCCTGGGAGCAAAACCAGTGCCCAGCACGGGAGAAAGCACTGGAAGAGATGCAACGTGTGTGACTCCATCCCTTTCCTGGGTTTAAAGTGTGAATAACTCCTTGCAGAGAAGGAAGCCCTGAGGATGGCACAGAGGGGCAGAGCAGGGCTGCAGGCAGGGGCTGCCCACGGGCAACAGCCTCAAAGGGGCCACCTGCCCTGTGGGCATGGGGGGCCAGGGCCTCCCTGCTGCTCCAGCTCCTCTGTTTCCACACTGGACCCACCTTCTCAGGCACAGGATGGGATTGTTGGGGTGTCTGTGCAGGGTCAGGAGCTGATGATCCTTGTGAGCCCCTTCCAGCTGAGGATATTCTGTGACTCTCTCCCTGGCCCTGCAAACAGCTCTGTTCCTTTTTGCTCTGAAGCTGAGGGAGGCTCAGGCTTCGCTCCTATTTCCACCCCCCCTCCCCCCCGGCCCACTGGCGAAGTATTTTGGAAAGTGTTGGAAGGCAGCAGTGAGTCACACACAGCTGCAGTGCCTGGCAGGCTCGGCTGGCCCCCGGCCACCCCCGGGGTCACGGCACCCCCGGGCACCCCCGGGCACCCCCGGAGCTGTGGCCGGCTTTGTGGGGTGACGAGCCCCCCGTTCTCTCCCCAGCATCTCCAGCAAAGAGCTGACCGAGCTCATCGAGCGCCTGCAGAAAAATGCTGACCAAGTGGAGAAAAACATCGTGGAGACTGACTCCCGAATGCAAAGTGTAAGCAGGGCACGGTCCCACACCCACAGGCCCTTCCCAGCAGCCCCTCTCCCCTCTCCCCTCTGCCCCAGACCTTCGCACTTCCTGGGCTCTCCCCTCCTCTCCTATGGCATATGTGGGTGGCTGCCCAGCCTGGATTGTGATGATCTGTAAGGATCATTTAAGGGTTACTGGGGTCCCCCCGCTTGTGAGAAGAGGGTGGGAGGCTGTTCCAGGCAACAGGGCCTCGAAATTCTCCCCTAGCTGGGGGGCAGGACTGTGTAGAGTGGGGATGTGCATCCCAGCAGGGAGCTGGGGTGGAGGAGGAGAGGCCTGAGCTATCCTCCTTGTCCCAAAGGATGCATCCCAAGGTGATGCAGCTCCCCAGCCCTTCTCCAGCAGGTGAGATTGGATGGGACTTGGAGGGACCTCATCATGTGGAAGGTGACCCTGCCCATGGCAAAGGAGTTGGAGCTGGATGGTCTTTAAGGTCCCTTCCAACCCAAATCATTCCATGATCCTGTGACAGGAGAGGGGAAAGTAAAATCCATCCCAGCTGGATGGGAGACAGCAGAGCTCCTGCCCCTCTCCAGTGCCAAGGGAGACCTCTTGGGTACCAAGAGGTGACCCTTTCTCCTGTCCCCACGGCGCAGGACCTGCACAAGATCAAGGCATGCCAGCTGGCACAGTACAAGGAGCTGACAGCACAGAAACTCTCTGAGTCCGACAAGCTGCTCTACGTCCTGGATGGCGACGCGGCCGTGGCCCGGCACATGAAGCACCCCCAGGGGGACATGATCACAGAAGAGTGAGTGCCACGGGGGCACCTGTCCCCAGAGCCCTTGGACGAGGGGGAGGCCTCTCCAGGGGCTCTGCTCAGCTGCTGCCCGCAGTGGGGGGGTCACCACGGGCTCCTCTGCATCCCAACTCCCATTAGGATGTGTGACCCACACCATCTGGTGACCCACCCGTGTGCCACTGGGCACATGGAGTGTGAGATGATGGCAGCGTGGCAAGGTGGCACCTTCCCACTGTGCCCCACGCTGTGCCCCAGGTCCAGCCTGCCCTGAGCTCACAGCCACGGGAGCAGCCCCTGGCAGAGGGCAGAGCACAGGAACCTCTGCCATCTCCCTGCCCGGCCATTGCTCGGCACAGCTGCTGCCAGCCCGCATGGGCTCTCCCCTAAGGACAGCCCACCATCCACGGGGGCCTGGGAGAGGATCAGCTCCACCCACCAGTGCTAATGCCAGCCCATGCCCACATCCTGCATCCCACCCTCACCTTTCCCTTCCCGCAGCATCCGGCAGCTGAAAGAACGCGTGACAAACCTGCGTGTGAAACACGACCAGATCTACAACTTCCCCCTGCAGCACATTGAGCCCCAGGTCAACTGGTCAACAATGATCGAGGAGAAACAGGTACCAAGGGGGCCACCAGTGCCACTGCCTGGCCAGTAGCACCAGCTGGGCAGGGACTCCTGCAGCTCCCCGTGGAGAAGCTGGACCTTGGAAAACTTCTTGGCAGCACCATAGTGGGAACCGCAAACAACTGGGTGGCAGGGAAGGGGCAGAGGTGGTGGGACAAGGCTGGCTGCTGTGGCACCAGGAGTCAGTGCTCGAGGTGGCACCGGTCCTGGCCTCAGCATCCCCAGTCACCACCTGCTATAGGCTCTACTCCACAGCCCTTATTTTTCATTTTATCCCACTCCCTACGCTCTTCCAGCCAGAGAAGAGTTTAACCCCCCAAACTGGTTTTCCCATGGCTGCCCTCCAGCACAGCTGATTTCACCCACGTGCTCCTGGGGCATCCATACACTGCAGCCACCAGAGCCCATCCAAGCCCAGCTCCATGGCCACCTCCAAGAGTTTCCTAGGTCTTGGCAGCCTCACCCCATTCCCCCATTGCTCACCCCAACTCCTGTGCACCCCAGGATGTGCTGAGCAGCAAAGGCTTTGGGACTGACCTGCCGCTGGTCAACAGCCAAGTAGAAGAGCACAACATCTTCCACAACGAGGTCATGGCCATCGGGCCACACATCGTCAAGGAAGGAAGCAAGGTCAGCTCTCCTGCCCCTCTCCCTGCTGCCCTGCAGGGTCAGCCCTGCCCCGAGATGTGCATGAAGGGGAGGGTGTCTCACCATCCAGGGTGCTACAGCCCAAAGCAGGTTTGGGTGGGTGCCCAGATCCCCTCCTAGCCTGAGAGCCCAGCATGGCACACTGGGTCTGGCTTTACAATCCCCTTCCAGCCTAAACCCACATCCCTCTCCACCCTCAAGCCCCTGTCAGACCTCCGCTCTCCAGACCCCGCTCCTAACCCTTGCCTTGCTCCTCCTCCAGGAAAACATGAGCGACTTCCAAGCCAAATACCAGAAGCTGCTGGTAAGAGCCTCTGGGATCCTGGGGGAAGAACCCTCCTGGAGGGGTCCCTTGTTGGGGTGGCCGGGCACCCCTGGGGGACCCACAGAGAGGAGCTTTGGGCTGAGCTGTCCCTGTGCCCCTCTGCAGGCCGGCTCCCAGCAGCGGCAGCAGGACCTGAACTCGCTGCAGGATTACATGCAGCGCTGCACCAACAAGCTCTACTGGCTGGATCAGCAGGCCAAGGACAGGACCCACTACGACTGGAGCGACCACAACCTGGACTACCCCAGCCGGCGCCGCCAGTACGAGGTCTGTGCTCTCCCCGCAGCCTGGCCCTGCTCCGGCTGGTGCTGGGCAAAAGGGAGCTGGGCATGGGGCCAGGGGAGCTGGATAGGGGCAGGAAGTGTTCCTTCTCCCCTGTCTCAGTCTCCCCCAGCCCATCGTGAAGGGCTTTGAGATGTGCAGCTGATAGTACAGGGATAGTGAGGTTAATCCTTACCTCTGCCAAAGATAACGTGATGGGGAAGTGTCCCCGTGACAGGGACAGCTCCCTCCCCCTCCCGTCCTTTATCTCAGTGCTGGCTTGGCAGCAGTCACATCTTTAGCAACATCTGCAAGGGAAGGAAAAGTGAAAGCTGCAGTGGGAGAACAGCACACTGTCTTGTGGAGCTGCTCAGCCCCAGACTGCAGCCAGGGTCCCCTCCCTTTGAGTGGGGATCAGTATCTCACCTCTCAACATCCAGAACTTCATCCACCGGAAGCTGGAGGAAAAGGAGGAGGCCATCAACAAGCTGCACGCTGATGGGGACCAGCTGCTGGCCCAGAACCACCCTGGGAAGAACGCCATCGAGGTGAGCACCAGGGATGGGTCCCAGCTCCCCACTCACCCTGGAGCATGGGCGACTTGCCCAGCCCTTCTCCAGAGTGGGACCCAGTGCCAACACCACTCGTGACTTTAGTTCCTGGGATGCCAAGGGGGCAAAAGCCTTCTTCACTTGCAGATGTGTAAACACCACAGGAGGAGGAAAGATAAACCTAAGGAGCTCTTCCCATCTTCCTCATTCCTGTGGCAATTACCCTGTGCCCACCTAGAGAGGATAAATTATGGTTGGACCCTTCCCTGCTTTGTGGGAGGATGGACACAAGGACTTGCCACCTGCACACAGCCTATGTTCCCATGGGATCATCCCAGCCTTGGGTATTCCCATCCTGGGTTCCCCCGAGAGCATCTGGGTGGCTCCAGAGGCAGCCAAAGAGCTGCTCCCTCAGGATGGCAACTGAGACTTCCTGGTGGGCAGTTCAGGCTTCCCCCTGCCACGGGGGTCCTGCTGATGTCCCCTCCCCACCCCTGTGTTGCAGGCTCATATCGAGGCCGTGCACGCCGACTGGAAGGAGTACCTGAACCTGCTGATCTGCGAGGAGAGCCACCTGAAGTTCATGGAGGACTTTCACAAGGTACCACATCCCTGGGGGCAGCGACTTGTTGGAGCCCGGAGAGTGGGTGCTGGGTTGCAGGAGATCCTAGAATACAAAAATTCCTTCTATTCTGGAAATTGGGTAGAAGAGATGGAGTGCTCTAAAACCAGGATTTTTAAGGCTTAGGAGAGCACCTTGAGCTGATAGAACACAAGTGATAATTGCTCAGGCACCAAAGGTAGGTGATTGCTTGGTCAAAACATGACTTGCAGAAAGCTTCTGCTCCGGCAGAAGTTTTCACGCGCCACAGTCAGTGTCAGCTTCCTTGTCCCCAGGACAGCAGACATCCCTCATCCCAAACACGGCATGGGGAGAGCTTGCATACTCCTCTGGGAAGCAGAACAGGTCCATGTAGGAAATCCAGCTGCCCCTGGGGAGCCCGGCACAAGCACCGAGTGTCCCAGCTGAGCTGGGCAGACAGATGTCTGCTGGATAAATGGCATCCGACAGCCAGGGAGGCTCTGCAGGGGAGCAGGTTGGGCTGGATTCCTCTCCCACAGCCCGGGCGTGTTCACCACCCGATGAGTCTCCTGCCAAAGCTGAGCTGCGGTGCCCAGCCCAGGCAGTGCCTTTCATGGGGATCTGCCAGAACAGCTGCCCCAGGGGATGGTTTGTGTGTTGAAGGGCTTGGCTCTCCCTTCTCCTGGCGCTGGCAGTGGTGGCACCACACACCGTGGTGATGCTGCCCCGGTGAAACAAAAGTGAGGGCAGGGAAAGGTGGGACTTAACAACTCTGCATGGAATAAGCTGCTCCTTCCTGGTGGTTGTTTCCTTCGATCTGATGCCCTGAGCAAGGGAAATAGTGATCCCTTGCCTTTCTCCACATATTCTAGGTGTTCAGATGCCCAGAGTAGCTCCTGGTGGCTGTGTGAAGACCATGGAAGGTCTGCTCCATGTTTCAGCAGGATCCTCTCTCACAAGAAATTTTCCCTGTCTGCAGTTTCAGAAGGACGCCAAGGATGCTCAGGAGCTTTTGAAGAAGGTGGATACAGACCTGGACCAAAAATTCAGTCCGGAGTTCAAGGACAGATACCAGCTGGAGTCTCTCCTCCGGGAGCTGGATGTGAGTGTCTGCAGGCAGGACTGCAGGGGAGGCAGCAGCAGGAACCACTGTCCCCATGGCAGTGGCACAGGGATGTCCCCGCCCGTGCGGGCATCTGGCCCAGCTTTCTCCATGGGGAGCAGCAGGGCCGTGCTGCTGCCTCCCCGTGCCCAGCCTTCCCCCAGCTCTTCCTTCCCCCCTGGCTAGAGATTGCCTCTCCCCTAGCAACGTAATTGCTCACTGGGCTGGTTTTTATTTGTTCTCTCATTGAGTTAGCGCTCGTTAAGGGTGGGAGCATAATTAGACCTGCTGCCAGAGGAGGTTGTGGAACTCGCTGTGCTGCAGTGAGCTGGGCTGGAGATCGCCCACTTGGGCAGGGCTGTGCTGGGCCTGAGCCCGAGCCTGAGCCTAAGCCTAAATCCAAGCCGAAGCCCAAGCATGCTGCAGCAGGCCCAGCTGATGCAGGTGTCCCGGGACAGCTGATAGCTCTTCCCAAGGGCTGTCCCCTCTCCTCCTGCATGCTCCATCCCACTCAACATCTCAGGATCTCCACCCTCAGGGCTAGAAATAGAGCAGCTGCTGGAGAGCCTTGTGGCAGGGCTGGAATCAGAGCTGGGAGTGGGGCTATCCACCAACACACAACCACACCGGAGTGGGCTGGGCACCAGGGAACCCTGTCACTGTCCGCTAGCATGGCAACCCCTGGACACGGTCCTAGTCCTCAGCCCGGCTGCAGAAGGAGGCAGGAGAGTGCAGGAGCACTTGGAACAGGAGCACAGGGCTGCAGGTGGTGCTTTCAGCACAGGAGAAGCCACATTCTCTGTCCCGGCTGCGTGGGAATGAGCTCCTCCCTGGCTGTGAGCGCCCAGGAGTTCGTTCTGCCCCTGTTCTCCTACTGGTCCTTGTTGTTGCCCCGTGCCAGGACCAGGAGAAAGCCTTGGAGAAGTACGAGGCCGTGGTGAAGTCGCTGCAGGAGCGCAGCCAGCAGGTGCTGCCCCTGCGGTACCGCCGGCAGCCGCCGCCGCAGCCCATCCCCGTGGAGGCTCTGTGCGAGTACGAGGGCGAGCAGGTACTCACTCCATCCTCGGCCCAGGAGCGGGGCACGGCTGCTCTGCGACCGTCTCCTCAGGGGGCACGGCCATGGAAGTGGCACTGGGGGAAGGAGCGGGTTTTTCCAAGCGGTGGTGGTGGCTCCTGCAGGGGGAACAAGGCAAAGGTCGTCCTCGCCCCAGTGGGAAGAGCAGGTTTTGCAGCGGAGGAGCAGGAGGGAGCTGGGGGAAACGCAGCCTCGCTGCCTCTCACACACCCTCGAGATGTTGCGACAGCACAGCTCTGTCACATTCCCACGCTCCCTGAGCTGATGTCCCGGCGTGTTCCTGACCAAAGGAACGCCCCACCACCACCGACCGTTCCCAGTCCACATCCCCTCACTCATCCCCAGCACCACCGGCTCAGTCTGAGGGCTGAGCAGCTGGCCAAAGGGATGGGACAGCAGAGCCGGCAGCCACCACGGGAGTGGCAGGGGTGGGACAGGTGCCAGCAGCTCCAGCTAACTCAGCTGCCGGTTCTTCCGAAAAGGAAAGGCAGGGCACAGCCCTGGAAACGCCTCCTCATCTCTGCCCGAGTGGGAATTCGCTTGCCGTGGCTGTCGCAAGAGGCACGGCTCGGTGCCTGCAGGCTGCGGGGAGGGAGGAGCAGGCACACGAGTTTCTGGCAAGGGGCAGATTCTTGGAGAAGCCGGGAGCAGGGGTTGGGGATGTGCCGGTCCTGCCTCCCCGGCAGCGCCGGCGGCTGGAGCGGAGGGCGGTGATTCCGGCCGTGCTGCTGTGACCGGTTCCTGTCCCCCAGGGCCAGATCAGCCGCGGAGCCCTCTACACCCTGCAGGGGAACAGCGGCGACGTTTGGGAGGTGGCCGACAGCGCAGGAGACACGATCAGCGCCCCCGGAGTCTGCTTCATGATCCCCCCGCCCGACCCAGAAGCGATAGCCCTGGCAGACGAGTACGTGCTCCAGCCTTGGGCAGGACCGTCCCGCTGCCCCTCCGGCCTTTGCCTTCCCCAGCCCCAGGCCCTGCCACCGGCGCTGCACCCCGGTCTGGCACCCCAGGGCGCCTGCCCTAATTCCCACAGCGAAGCGCTGCCTTCTCGAAGCCTCAGGCTTCTTTCCCGAAGGGACTCCTGCCCCTTCCTGCTTGCCCACAAGATCCCACCTGGCAGAGGGGAGCCGGCTCAGAGCCATCCAGGTTCCCCCTGCTCTGGGGGGCCATTATGGCAGGGCAGCTGGCCACCCTTCCCTCAGCACGCAGTGCCTGCCTGGCTGCCTCTCCCCTGTCCTAATGAAGACGCTGCTCTACCCCAGCATGGGGTGAAGGGGCTTTTCCCCCCACGTGCTTCATGGCTGCCTCGAGGGAGCAGCCCCCACAACCCCTCCAGAGCTGGAGCTCCTTCCTGGAGCAGTGCTGAGATGGTGATGGGGTGATGGAGAGGCTGAGGGTCTGCCTGACCTCCTGTTGTCCTGTTTTGCAGAATTGCCAAGCACTATGTGACCGTGAAGGAGAAGACCAACAACTGCAAGAACATCCTCCAGCAGCGCTATGAGGGGCTGAAGGCAGACAGCATCGGAGGTGTGGGGCGGGAGGGCAGCCTGGGGCACAAAAAGGCTTGAACTAAGGTGGTGGAGCATCTTACAGGGATGCTCCCACCTCCTAAGGGGACAACAGTGCTGGATGGGTGGGGGGCAGAGCAGCCAGGCTGTGGTCACAGCAGGCCAGGCTCGGGGAGTGCAGCAGGATGAGGGTTTGGCACTCGCCAGTGGGACTGAGCCCACACCCAGCTCCAAACAGCTTTAATCTGGTCTCCTCTTGTTGTCCAGATGCTGCATCAGTTCGGGGACGCCAGCTCCTGGCAGGGCTGGAGAAAGTCAACAGTGACCTGGACAAGCAGGAGAAAGCAATAACAGCCAACCTCCGGCCGCCGCTGGAGCAGAGCCGGGCCGTGCAGGACAGCACCGAGCGCTCCAAGGACCTCAAGGTGGGGGCTGTGGAGCTGAGGGACAGTGCCTTACAGAGACCATGCTCCCAAAGGGTCTCCAGCATGGCTCTCAATAACCAAGGGTGCTTAAAGTGCTCCCTGAGGCCCGGAAATGGGGTGTGGAGTGATGCTCACAGCTTCCTTCAGTAGAGATGGGGAGCAGCCCTTTGAGCAGCCTCAGAAGCCCAAAACCTTTGCCCTGCTTCTGGCCCAGCTCAGTCAAATGGGAAAAAGGTGATGGCTGCAGGTGGTGGCTGTGAGGATGAGGGGGGTGCACTCAGGTTTTGATCCTGCCCATCATCTGGGCACAGTTAACTTTGCCACCACTATCACCAGCTCAGAGAGGAACAGGAAAACCCTTGTGGTCCGAGGCAGTTTCTCCTTGTGGACCTGCTCCTCCAGGCTCCAGTGCCAGTAGCATCCAGCTCCTTTCCTCTTTTTCAGACCCCTAATTAAGCCAGGCTCCGTGCCACAAACCTCCCTTGGTTTAGGAGGAAGTTCAGGTCCTGGTTACATCACTTACCCAGGGCTGTGTCAAAATCCAGGTGCCACCACAAAGAGAAAGCAAATTGCCCCAACTGCCTGCAGGGCTTTGATGTCCAGCAAGGAGTCATCAGCCATAGCCCAATGGCCCAGATGAATCCAGCATGTCCCTGACAGAGCTGGAGCTGCTGAGAACCACTCCCCAGCTGGAGTTTCCTTGCTAAGGAGAGACAGGTCAAAAGAAAGTCAGCCAAAAATATCCTTCTGTGCCCTGCAGGGCTGAAAGGCACCTTCCACCAAACACAAACCCTCAACCCTGGCTTCCTTCCTCACCCTGGACAGCCCAGTGTGGCTCCTCTGTAGCCACCAAGTCGTGGCTCAGCTGCTCTAAAGGCTTTGTTCTCCTGCAGAACATCACCAACGAGGTCCGTCGGATCGAGCCTGAGAAAACGAGGAAGATCCAGGAGTGCGAGGCCTTCATGGAATCCGTGCCCAACACGGGCAGCGCGACCCTGGTGAAGAACAAGGTGGAGAACACCAACAAGAAGTATGAGCGTGTGGTGCAGCTGCTCAGCGCTGCCCAGGAGAAGTAAGTCACGGCTTAAATCCTGACTTGAGCCCAGCCTAAGGCAGGACCCTCCAGGAGGAGGGTGCAGGTGTGCTTAAACACCTTCCTCTCGTGTCCTTACAGAGTAGAGGTGGCCACAAACCTGGAGAGGAGCCTCCAGCAAGCCCGAGACCTGCTGTCAACCTATGAGAACAAGCTGGTCATAGATGACACGGTACCAGAGGACTTGAGGGTGGTGGACAGGAAGAAGGAAGAGCTGCAGGTGTGTTTCCTGCCCGGTTTGCATGCTGCACATGCAAAAACACTTTTCCAAAAGCTGTGGTGATTCCTGCTCAGCTCACAAGCTTGGATCTGTTGGTGACAGGATGGCCTCTCCCAGCTGGGAGTGAGAACTCACCTTGACTGCAGTGGTCCCCACCTACTTCAGACACAAACACCTCCCATCCTCAAATCAAATCAAATCAAATCAAATGCCACTTGAAGTCTTGTGATTTGACAAAAGGACTAATGCAGACTGATTCTCTCTCTACTCTGCCCTCCCTCCCACAGCAGTGCTGTGTTCAGGTCTGGAGTCCTCAGCACAAGAAAAACATGGACCTGTTGGAGCAGGTCCAGAGAGAATGTTCTGAGGGTTGGAGCCCCTCTGCCCTGGAGCCAGGCTGGGGGAACTGGGGGTGTTCACGTGGAGAAGAGAAGGCTCCAGGGAGTCCTCAGAGCCCCTTCCAGCACCTAAAGGAGGCTTATAAAAAAAGAGGGAGAGAGACTTTTTACATGGGCAGATACTGACAGGACAAGAGGAATGGTTTTAAACTAAAAGAGAAAAGATTTAAATTAGATATTAGGACAAAATTGTGCTCTGTGAAGGTGGGGAGGCCCTGGCACAGGTTGCCCAGAGAAGCTGTGGCTGCCCCTGGATCCCTGGAAGTGTCCAAGGCCAGGCTGGACGGGGCTTGGAGCAGCCTGGGACAGTGGAAGGTGTCCCTGCCCATGGCAGGGGGTAGAATGAGATGAGCTTTAAGTTTTTTCCAAACTAAAACCTTCTGTGATTCTTAGAGAAGTGAAGGATAAAATGGGAAAAGCAACACAGTGGCCTGATACTGGAAAGATGGGCCTGGCAAGGCTTTGAGAACAGTTATTGCTTGGAAAAACTACCCAAACTAGCAATACTTCTGCTATAGAAATACCAAGAACTGGCTAGGCCAGAATTTTCTGTGCTCCTTCAGCTTTTCCATGAAATCCCAAGTTCAGACTAACATGGAAGAACTTTCAGTGCTCCTTCCATATCTGCGCTGGCAAGAACAGGATCTAAGCCTTGCATGAGGAGCAGCAGCTATTTTGCACATTGCACAGTTACTTTTAAAGTTAGCAGGTTCAGGAGGGAGTAGCTTTTCTCCCTGTCAGGTTTACCAGGTGGTCCTGCTTACCATGTAAGCCTTGAACTTGTTTTTTTCCACAGCTGGTGGCACTGCTGCAGCTCAGCCCTGCAGCTCCAGTGCAGTTGCTGGAGTCCACGTGGGTGACAACAGTGACAAGAGCCTGGCTTGTGTGAAACCCCAGAGAATCCCCCTCTCCTGCTTTTTTCCCACAGGCCATGGGCACCGAGCTCCAGTCCAAGAAGTTCCTGCTCAGTGAAGCCGAGCAGAACCTGCAGAGGACCAAGACATGCTCCAACACCCTGGCCAGCAAGTTCCAGGAGCACTGCCCCGACATCGAGCGGCAGGAGGCAGAGCTCTACAAGCTCAACCAGCGCTTCAACAACCTCAGCAAGCAGATCGACCACAGGTGAGCTCTGGGGCAGGAGAGCCAGGATATCTGCTGTGGAGCTGGAACCACGCTGGAACTGGAGCAGGCACAACACCCTCCTGGGAAGGAGGAGTTGCAGAAGGGCTTCCAGGGAGGTCTGAGGAGGAAGAGGGAGAGGTTGCTGGCATGTGCTGGCTGGGTAGAGCTGGGAAAACAAGGATTAGTTCTCTTGCAACAGAGGTGCCAAGAGAACAACTCTGGCTCAAATCCATGTCTTTAGGGATCTGGGGAAGCGGGATGGGTTAAGAGGTGTCTGCAGCAGGCACAGGGGATGTGACAGGACTGAAGCTGAGCTGATTTCCCCCACAGAACACAAACGCTGCAGAAAGCAAAAAGTGCCTACTCCAACTACCGCACCAACTATGACAAGGTGAACCAGTTCCTGTGCAACATCCCCAACTACGAGCCCCAGGAGACTGACAACATCCAGCAAGTGGAGATGAAGCTGAAGAGCCAAGTGGTAATTCCCAGAGCACCCCGGGCTCCACAGGGAGAGAAGAGGGAGCAATACTAAAAGAAACAGAACTCAGATAGGTCCTGAACATCAAATAGAAGAATATAAATATTTATTAGATTTATTCTTGTGCTCTAAGGTCCTGCGATCCTCCTGTGCCTTGTTTACACAAAGCAGGGCTGCTCAAGGAGGTTGGAATTCCCAGGGCTGTGATTTTAATGTAACCCCCAAAAAGGCTGAAGGATGCATTTGGATGTTGTGTTCCCTCTGACCCGTATCTCTGTGCACCCAGGCACTGCTCAGTGACATTGCAAGCAAGGAACAGGAGGTGCAGAAGGTCTCTGCCACAGCTCAGCAGTACCAGCAGGCAGTGAAGGTAAGGACTGAAGTTCTGCCTGTGAGAGAACACAGAAACAGAGTATTTGGGTTAGAAGAGACCCTAAAGCCCATCTCATTCCATCCCCTGCCATGGGCAAGGACACCTCCCACTATCCCAGGTTGTTCCAAGCCCCATCCAACCTGGCCTGGGACACTTCCAGGGATCCAGGGGCAGCCACAGCTGCTCTGGGCACCCTGTGCCAGGGCCAATTCCTTCCCAATATCCCATCTAACCCTGCCTTCTGCCAGTGGGAAGCCATTTCCCCTTGTTCTTGCACTGCAGGCCCTTGTCCCAAGTCCCTCTCCAGCTCTCCTGGAGCCCCTTTAGGCCCTGGAAGGGGCTCTGAGGTCTCCATGGAGCCTTCTCCAGGTGAGCACCCCAGCTGTCCCAGCCTGGCTCTAGAGAAGCTGTGGCAGAGGGTGGGATTTTGTGGCCTTCCCAAAAAATGAGCCAAGGGGTGAAGTTGTTAAAGCCAGGGCAGCTTAGGAGGAGCCTGTGTGTGAAGGGGACACAGTAATTTCACATTTCTCCTGGGAATGTCTTTCCACAGGACTATGAGTTGGAAGCTGAGAAGCTGCGGTCGATCCTGGACCTGGAGAACGGCCGGAATGGCTACACCAGCAAGAAGCCCAGGCTGCAGTCTCCAGCTGCCAAAGTGAAGGAGGAGGTAAGCAAGGGGTGGCCAGAGGAGAGCTAAAGCAGAGGGCAGCTCATGGGACCACTGAGGGTTTGCAAACACCTACATTTACTGTGGGGACCACAGGGAAGGGCAGGGAATCAGGAGGAAGGGATTTTTCATCATTCTTTTGAACTGGGCTGGCCAGAATGAGGGAGGGAAAATGCTGGACTTAATGCTTTTGGAAGGGAAAAAGGAGAAGAAAAGCCAAAAACCTGGAAGTTTTTCCCTTCTCAAGACTCTCAGAGAGATTTCACCACCAAAGACAGAAATACTTACAGCGAGATGAGGCCACAAGCTACTTATTTATGCATGATCTGTTTGCTACCTGCCTCAAACTCATCCTGCCTATAGAGGCAGGCAAAAGTGTCCACCTGGTTCTTCCTCAGCTTCCTCACCCAGTTTTTACTGCACCTGTTCTTGCTTATCTTGAGTAGAAAAATCACGGTACGACCATGAGTGTGTCTGTGCATGAGAATCCCTCTCCCCCAAAACTCGTCAGTTCACTGCTTTAAGTTTTTAGATGAGCACCCAGAGCTACCAGTTTAGGGCCTATTGCTTCTGGCCTTCTCAAGCTCTTCCCAACACGTTTTTGCTCTGCAGGAAGCTCTTCTGGCAGCCAAATACACAGAAGTGAACGCTGTGAACAAGCAGAGGCTGCAGAACCTGGAGTTTGCCCAGAGCCTCCTGCGGCAGGTGAGTGATCACAGGAGCAGGTGATGCTGAAGGGACACACGTGTTGGACCCAAGGACAAGTGGGAATGGCACATGTGGGGCTCTGCCAATACAGGCTGAACTGGGAACAAGTCTAGCTGGTGTCTAGTCCCCCTAAATCATTAATCAGCACTTAAATCAGGCAGACCACCCCCCAGTCCCATTGCCCATTCATCCTAGGAAGCTCCATGTAATTTTTAACTCTCTTTTTGCCATTCTGTGGCAGAATTAGTGTCCATTGTGGCTCAAAGCTTTGTTCTGACAGCAGCAGGCATTGCAGAAAGGATTCCTCAGGCTGGGAACCTGCAGAGAAGTCTGTTTGCAAATGCTCCCTGCTCAGAGTTTGCCACAGCTCAACTCCCTCCTGTTGATTTGTTGGAGGCACCGATATCCTGGCCTGGGTCAGGAATAGTGTGGCCAGCAGGACCAGGGCAGTGACTGTCCCTCTGTGCTGGCACTGCTGAGGCACCTTGAGTTCTGTGTCCAGTCCTGGGCCCCTCATGACAGGAAGGACACTGAGGGGCTGGAGCGTGTCCAGAGAAGGGAACAGAGCTGGGGAAGGGTCAGGAGCACCAGGAGCAGCTGAGGGAGCTGGGAAAGGGGCTCAGCCTGGAGAAAAGGAGGCTCAGTGGGGACCTCCTGGCTCTGCACAACTCCCAGGGGACAGCCAGGTGGGGGTCAGGCTCTGCTCCCAGGGAACAGGGACAGGACAAGGGGAAGTGGCTTCAGGCATTAGCAGGGGCTGCCCAGGGAGGTGATGGATGTGTTCCACTGTTCCTGGAGGTGTCCAAGGAATGACTGGACATGGCACTCTGTGCTCTGGGCTAGGTGGCAAGGTGGGGATCAGTCACAGGTTGGACTTGATGATCTTGGAGGTTTTTTCCAACCTAAACGATTCTGTGATGATAAGCACCAGAAGTGTGATTAACTGGATTTTTTTGACTCATTTTTTTTTGATCCTTTTGTCGACAACAGCAGCCAGAGATTCAGGTGACAGAAGACTTTGCCCAGACCAAAAAGTCTGTAAGGCCTGCGGAAGAAGTCTGGAAGTTGAAGAAAGAGCTTGAGGATGAGACTCAGCGTCGGCAACAGCTTGAGGCAGAGATTGAAGCCATTCAGAACAATATTGTCCACCTGCAAAACCAGAAGCCCCAAGAAACTGTGGTGAAGAAAGAACTGGTGAAGAAGGTGCCTGACCCCCAGCTGGAGGAGAGTTTCCACAGACTGCAGCAAAACCTGGCAGAGGAGCAGCGCAAGAACCAGGTGCTCCAGGATGAGCTGGAGGCTCTTAAAATCCGACTGCGTGTCCTGGAGCACGAGAAGAGGGAAGGAGGGCAGGAGTACATAGTGAAAGAGGTGCTGAGGATTGAACAAGATAAGGCTCAAGCTGCTGAAATCCTGAAGCTCAAAGAGGAACTGGAAGAGCTCAGAAGGCAGGAAGGGACCAGGGAGAGTGAAGTCATCCTCTTACGCCAACAAATTGCTGTGCTGTCCAGCGAGAAGAACAAAGAGCAGGAGAAGGTCACGGAGAAGGAGGTGCTGAAGCTGCAGAACGATCCCCAGCTAGAGATGGAATTCCGGATGTTGCAGGAGACCAAGGAGAGGGAGAGCGCCCTTCGGCAGAAGCACGAGGAAGAGCTCAGCTTCCTCCAGGACAAGCTCAAGCGTCTGGAGAAGGAACGGGCCATCGCCGAGGGCAAAATCACCGTCAAGGAGGTGCTGAAGGTGGAGAAAGATTTGGTCATCGAGAGGGAGGTGAATGAGCTCCGGCGCCAGTACGAAGATGAGAAGTCCAAGGGCCGTTCCAATGAGCGGGAAAAGGCTGAGCTGCTCAGGAAGATCCAGCTGCTGGAGGAGGAGAACTCCAAGGTGGTTGTTCAGGAGAAAGTGCGTGAGATTGTGCGCCCAGACCCCAAGGCTGAGAACGAAGTTGCCAACCTTCGCTTGGAGCTGGTAGAGCAGGAGAGGAGGTACCGCGGTGGGGACGAACAGCTGAAGAGCTGCCAGAACGAGCTGGCTGCTCTGAAGAACAGAGGGCCCCTGGTAGAAGTCAAAGAAGTCATTAAGGAGGTGATTAAGTACAAGAACGATCCAGAAACTGAAAAGGAGCTACAGAGACTCCGGGAGGAAATCATAGAGAGGACCAGAGCTATCGAAAGAGCTGACCTGGAGATCTACCAGCTGAAACAAGAGATACAAGCTTTGAAAGACACCAAACCTCAAGTGCAAATGAAGGAAGTTGTTCAAGAAATCCTCCAGTTTCGGGAAGACCCCAAGACTAGAGAGGAGGTAGAGTCGCTGCGAGTGCAGCTGGCAGACGAACAGATGAAGCATATTGACCTGGAGAGGGAGCGGCTTCTCCAAGAAGAAAAAGTAAGACAGAAGGAGGAAGAACTTTCCCAGGTGAAGGAAAAAGTGGTCCAGCAGGAAGTAGTGAAGTATGAGCAGGATCCTGCCTTGAAAGCTGAGGTGAACTCCTTCTCGCAGAGCATCGAGAGCGAACTGAAGCAGATTGACAGCCTGCGTGAGGAGCTGCGCAAGCTGCAGAGGAGACGCTCCGAGCTGGAGCGGCAGCTCGAGGAGCTGGAGAAGGAGAGACAGGCCCGCAGGGAGGCCGAGCTCGAGGTGCAGAGGCTCAGGATCCGGCTGAACGAGCTGGAAGAACAGGAAAGAGAAACGACAGAACGAGTGACTGTGAAACAGAAAGTGATCCTTCAGCAAGATCCCCAGCAGGAGAAGGAGCACTCCCTCCTCAAGCTGGAGTTAGAAGAAGAGAAGCACCGCAGACAAGTCCTGCAAACCGAGCTAGAAGCTCTGAGAAAGAAGCTCCTTTCTTTGGAGAAGATGGAGGTCAAGGAGAAAGTGGTCTTTTCAGAGAGTGTCCAAGTGGACAAAGGAGACACGGAGTACGAGATTCAAAAGCTGAAGAGCAACCTGGAGGAAGAAAGTAGGCGCAAGAGGGAGCTGGATGCAGATATCAACCGCCTGGAAGCCAGGCTGTCTGAGGTGGAATTCAACAACTCCAAGTCATCAAAGGAGCTAGACTTGTTAAGGGAGGAAAACCATAAGCTCCACCTCGAGAAACAGAACCTGCTGATGGAAACAAGGAGACTACAGTCAGAGATTGAACTCACCACAACAGAAGCTCAGGATTTGAGAAACATGACCCACGTGGACAGTGGAATAAACCTGGACTCCAGGTTCCAAGCTTTGGAAAGAGAATTAGAGGATCTGAAGCAGTTATCCAGAGAAAAAGATGCAGAGATTGAGCAACTCCAGAATCGCCTGAAGACAGTGGCTATCAAGAGAGAGCAAAGAGAGAACCACCTGAGGCGCTCCATCGTGGTCATTGACCCCGACACAGGAAAAGAGATGTCTCCAGAGGAAGCTCACGTGTTTGGCCTCATTGAATGGAGCCTGTTTGTCAAACTGAAGAGCCAGGAATGTGACTGGGAGGAGATCTCAATAAAGGGTCCCAACGGGGAATCGTCTGTGATCCTCGACAGAAAGTCTGGCAGGGAGTTCTCCATTGAGGATGCCCTGAAGAACGGGAGGCTCACCATGGCCCAGTACGACAGTTACCTCAACAAGGAGATGTCTATCCAGGAGCTGGCAGTCTTGGTGTCTGGAAGCAATTACACAGCGCTCGCTCCACTTTAGAAACTTTACTTCAAGAGCAGCCAGTCAGAGCTGCAGCACCTTGTAGACATCCAGATCACTGCAAAGCCTCGCCCTCCTTCGCGTCTTCCAAACTGCTACAGCCTCTGCCCCAGCCATGCTATGCAGCCACACCGCTTGTTGTCACACACTGCAGAAAACACCACCAGTGGTGGAAAACATCTGCCAACCTCCTGAAACCCCTCTTCCTCCCTGCCTACCAGAAAACAAGAGAAAGCCTTAGGACAGTGAAGTGCCTCAAAGTCCAAAAGACTCAGTAGAACCTGCAGTTTCCTCAACTCCTACTCACATAGTTGTGTACGGAGCCATGTCAGGAGAGAGACTGAAGGTCCAGGTGATTCCGAGGTGACCAGCAGGAGCTGGTTGCGTCAGCTGCATGTTGATAAGCCAGACAGTCCCACTGTGGACAACTGATTCAGCGATGGGCTCGTCCTCTGAGAAAACCAGCTCTGTGGAAGCCAAGGTTTCAGTCCAGAATCACCACGTCGAGACTCACCACCACCATTTGTTCACCTCTGTGCCTGTGCTGCTGGGGAAGATTGAAGGTGTACTTTGATGGCACCAGCCATTGATCCAGGAGGAGCATTCACACACCCCAGAGGTCAAGGAAAAGGACATGAAGAGATGGCAGAACCACCAGACACAAGGGCTTGTGCACAGCATGCAAGGGAACCCAATGCAGAGGGCCTCCCACAGACAGCTCCTTCACTCATGGTTAAAAGCTGTTAGTGCTGGTGTTTTCCTGGATGGAGTTACATGCAGCTACATGGTTCATTTACTTGTGTAAGGGAATGGGGAATAGAGGGGAATTCTATTTATAGTACAAAATAAAAATGCAGTGGTTCCAATAAGAAGGTGTTTGTTCTTTATTAATTATGACAGCCTCCTGATCTTTGGCTGTACAAGAAGCTGCCATTTAGGAGTCAGAATTAAAACACTAAGATTATTCACTTTAGCTGTTGGCTCTTTTCCAAGGGGAAATTGCTGGAGCAGCATTGAAGCTGGGACTAATGAGCAGCATTAGATGGGAGTGAAGTGCACTAAAGAATGGGACTGACTGCAGGTGTGGGAGAACAGTGGATTACACTGGGATGGTACCTTTCAGAGCCCATTCACTTCCTTTTCCCCAAATTTCAGCTAATACCCAAACCCTGGGGAGCTCTGATGTCCACAAAAGCAGTCGTAAGCATTCCCTGCTTATCCCTCCTGGCTCTGGGGATTAACACCTTGGTGAATGAAGGGATCAGGGAGGATCTCACTGGTGCTCCAGGGTCTGAGTGATAGTATAGGGTTAAAATGTTTCTAAAATTATGGGTATAGTGTTTGGAAAAGGGTGGTTAGGCCTGAGAAAATGTACCTGTACTAGATTATGGGACAAGGTCTGGGTCATACATACTAGGTCATAGAAGTGATAAGATTGTTAGAATTGAACATAATTATTATGGATACATATGAATCACTGAAAATTATGTCTCGGTGGGCTCGGGCATTCACACTTGGATGAAATCAATCGATACAATAGAACAATGTAAGTTTAATCATTAACATACAGTTATATAATGGAAAGGTATAAAATATGTCTGATTTCAAACCCTGTCTGAGCTCTGTGCTCTGCGTATCCTGGACTCCCAGGAGATCTCTCTCAATAAAGCACCTACATATAATCAAGCTATGCTGGATTATGTTTTTCCTACCTTATGCTAACATGAGCCCCACATGTCCCTTCCAGCAGAGGCCAACTTCAAGCACCATTAGGAGAACAGGGAATGAGAAGAAACATTCCTAGCCCTGCAACAGCTGTAACACAGCTGCCATTCACTCACCACGTAGGAGACTTTAAACAGTCAGTAATTCATTACTCACTTGAGACACAGATGAGCATCCAAGCTGCAGCAGAAATTCTTGGAAACAAAGTCAGGGAACTAGAGGTAAGGAGATGGGGTAAAAAAACCATTTCGGAAAGTTTGAAACAATTTATTGAGTTGTTCTGTACAAGATTAACATTTTTCATACCACCCCCACCATCTTCAGCAAGACAGTGCCAACACACATAAAAAAAATAGAATAGTAAACTGCAGCTCTTACACCCAAAAGGAACTGCCATCCCCAGGTAAGTGCCATGGGAGCCTATCCCTCCCCATTCCATCCTGGAAGCGCTGCAAGTTGCCTCACCAAGGCAGAGGTGCCAGCCTGGCTCCCCATCAGCTGCTCTGCGTGGGCCTGCCTTGCTGCCACTCTGCTCCACACCACTCACTCATTCATTATAGCATGTAAAGAAAAAATATCCCACAGAATTTCCACCACATAAACATTTCCCTGAGGCAAGAGGCTTCGCTAAATTCCTAGAAGGAGGGCATTCTGCTCCAGCTGCGCACACGGGGGTTTCCCAGCAGCAGCATTCAAGTGAAAGCAAAGAGAGGGAGGGGAACCAGTACCTCAAGTCACTTGCTGACAGCCCCTGTCCTGCCAGGTGTCCCAAGCTTTCAGCTCCCAGGGGAAGGTGAAGGTGCCAAGCACCCCTCAGGATGAGGCCTTCAACAGGAACCACGCGACATCCACTGTCCCAAGAAAGTCCACCAAGAAATGCTGTGCTTCATTTTACCCACACGAGTTCTGTCTTTGGCTCTTTTGCTACAACCTAGGTATTTTCTGTAAACAGACTTGAAATCTGAGCTGTATCCATTAATTTGAAATACAATCAACTCACTGATCTTGGGCAGTTACGTATCAGCTCAAACTGAAAACAGTCTTAACAAAAACCAGAGGAAACCAAAGCAGACATTTGCTGGTATCCTGGGGTCAGCCTCCTTCCCCAAAGCTCAAGGAGGAAGCTACAAGCTTTTCCTTGGAATACCAGTAAATTCTGCATGGATCAGTGCTACCCCTGCACAACTGTGATGTGGCTGTGGGGGCCTGAGAGAAGACAGACTGGGCAGAGCAGGAAACCAAACCTCAGAAAGCTCAGGTGGAGCCTCAGCCTGCCCTTAGCCTGAAAGGGGGTGCACAGGGGGAGTATTTAGCTCTGAAGTAAAAAAAATGAACAAGACAAGACACCCCCCAACTGTAGGTGGTCCCTGTTCCTGCAGCTGTGCTGAACACATGATCCTGGTGCAGGTACCACTGAGGAGAGCAGTGTTTTTCTCTGGAATTCATTTGACAGGTCGTGACCTTGGTTCATCTCGCTCATTCCCTCTGCCCACCAAATTGATCCTAACTCACAACCCTAGGAAAGAATGGCTTTAGGGGAGGGCCTGGAACCCGCCTGCACATACTGGGATGAGAACTGGTGCTCCTGCTGGATTTGGGACTGTGCTCAGTCACCACGTCACCACTGAAGTCCAGACAGTGCAGCTTTTTTTTTTTTTTTTTTCTGATGTGCAACCATAAAAGCTCTATTAAATAAACCAGAATACATTTTAAATACAGAATGATTTAAAAAGGGTTGAGGAGCACACAAAATAGGGCTGAAATGTGTGTCACTAGTCCATTCTTGCTCCACCATAAAAGGCACTGGAATTATGTCTTCCGATCCATGTGACATGCTAAGAAGTGTCCCATTCAATCCAATGCATTCGATGGCAATGAGGATAAAACTGAGCAGGAAAAAAGCATCCCTTTGGAGGGAAAAAAAATCCAAAAACTCAAACGAATTCTGAAAGTCGATGACTAAAATGTCTTTAATCTCTAAAGAGTCTTCCTTCTCCTCCAGAGGGGAACATCAAGTGGCTCCTCAGATTCACCACACAGGAAAGGTTAAATCCTCCAATTAAGTGTAGCACAGTTTTATAGTACAATTGGAAAGTTACTCAAACGTCTTCAAGAAAGCACTGGCAATGCTAGAATTATCCAAGTAAATCCAAAGCAGAAGAAAGAAGCACCTTTCATACCCTCCACAGGGAGACCAAGGAGGTAACTGGACTTGGAGGTACTTGGCAGCTACAGACACAGGTGGGTGAGAATCCACTGCAGGACCACCCGAGCCTCCCTGCGAGTTCCAGCTCCTGCCAGTGCCAGGGAATGCAGGAAGGGCAGCAGCAATAAACAGTGCTACAAAAGGCTCCTCTCATCAGGGCATGGCTCAAGGTGGCCCCATGTGTGGGGCTCAGCTCTGAAAGCCTCTGAGCAGATGCCCCAATGAGTTCCTTGTTGCAGTTCAGTCTCTCCAGTTGTCATAAAAAAGAAATAGAAAAAAAATAATCAAAAGACACAGCTGGTATCTAAAATCCATGACCTGTTCCTCTGGGTTTTATCCTATGGGTGCTGGAGCTCCCCTCCTCGCAGGCGTCACAACTTGCGCTGCTGTGCATTGGACCCTTTGCCGTGAAGCTGAGAAGCATCTGAAAGAAAATAAAACCAGCTGGGAAGGGGGTTCAGCACCAGCCCATGGAGGGTGGGCAGCTGGGACAGCCAGGCCTCTGCACAGAGGGAAAAACCTCCTCCTCCTTCCCAGCACCAAGGAATCAAGAAGAAGAGGATGTGCTTGGAGACATCTCTCCACCGGGAGCAGCCCAGCCTCAAGCCCTGAGGGTCCTCTGTGGGCTCCCAGCAGAAGCCTCACAGCACAATTCCAGCTGCCAGGGAACTCCCTAGCCTGTGCCCTTCTCTAAATCCACCCTGCCACATCTCCCCCTACAGGAATCCCAAAATACATGGTGTGGTTGCCTTGCACCTACAGGTGGTTGCAAGTAACCTGTTGTACATTTTTGCTGTTGTAATCACAGAACCACTGAGGTTGGAAAAGGCCTCCAAGACCATGGAGTCCAACCCGTGACCCATCCCCAGCTTGTCCCCAGCCCAGAGCACTGAGTGCCACATCCAGGCCTTCCTTGGACACCTCCAGGGACGGGGACTCCAAACCTCCCTGGATAGTCCCTGCCAATGCCTGACCACCATTTCCACAGAGAAACTCCAACCTGAACTTCCCCTGGCACAGCTCCAGGCTGTTTCCTCTTGTCCTGTCACTGGTTGTGTGGGAGAAGAGGCCAACCCCTCACCTAGAAACTCCTTTCAGGTATGGCTTTAGGTGCTTTATTGATTATTTTTTAAATTATTCAATTAGGTGCTTTTTAAATGAAGGCTTTAGGTGCCCATTGATAGCAACAGGATCCATAAGAATCTCACCACTGATGGAACAGAAAGGAATGGATGTGGAGTGGAGGAAAAGAGAAAATGCACTGAAGAGAGAAAAAAGAAGGACATTTAAGGAAGCAAAAGTTTTCCAGGGGCAATTAAAACTACTTCAGACTGTGATGAACAAATGGGAGTACTGAGACATGCAGCTAAGCCACAATGGCACCCAGCAGTGCAGCAGCAGCTTCTCCTTCAGGCCAAGAACAACTCCTTTGCATGCAAGTGCTCAGCCCAGCACATCCCACTTCCACAGAACCAGCACCACATTCCCAGCCCCAGCACAAGGCACCTCCACCAGCAACAGCAGCACCAACCACACATAGGCAAGCACTGGATGCTGTTTGCTCAGAGGCTTTCAGATGAACATGGATATAACAGCACTTTTGTTTAAGGCATCAACATTCCCTTGCATTTGCAGCAACCTCCCACACACCTCGCAGCGTTCAGACACAGCAATGCAGCTGTGGGCAGATGTTGGCACAGCCAAACACAGCTTGTGCCACAAAACACAGGAATTCATTTTAAGGTTATGGAGGTCACTTAAGTATCTACTGTGTTCTCCTACAAAACACCAGCATTGGGAATGTTCCAAGAGATGGCAGCACCAGGCTCCATCTCCAGTCTTTAAGTGAAAACACCAAGTGAGAAAGCAGGTCCTTGCTGAAGCTGTATCCATGGCCAATTTTTCTTCACTTATTCCCAGTGGTCTTTTGTCTTCTGGCCCTACATCCTGCTGAAGAGTGCACCAAATAATTCTTCTGTTATAAGCCCTATGAACAACAATTAAGTGATCACTCAGAATTCCCTCAACTAAAGGGACAAAGAGCTGCTCCTCAGTGACATGGAATATATTCCAAAAGCCATGTCCAAGGTGCAATCTCTGATCTCATTCCAGGAAGTGTGATTTACTAACAGGAAGGAAGGGTCTGTCACACCAGTGATCACTGCCAGGACCTTCTTCAGCTCTACCACACCAGCATGGCACAACCCACATCAAACTTCAGCAAAGGAAGCAAACCCAACCAATTCTTTGCATTTTCACAAGTGCACAATGCACTCTTCTTTCTTCAGCGAACAAACACCGTGCTCAGCAGTCAAGGGCCTTTTATTCCATGACTCCTCCAGGAGGCTACATGGTTATCCATGCACACAGCCACAGGACCAGGCTAGCACTCCTAAATCAGGCTCATTTAGCCGAGGAAGACCATCCCAACAGGAGCAGGTACTAAGATAATGGCACTGAACTGCACCAAAGTGCTAAAGAACACACCTAAGAAAGCAGAAATAGGATTATCAGGGGAATAGCAGCTCCCTGTAGGGAGGAACTCACTGCCTGTGAGTTCCATGGCACTGAACTGCACCAAAGTGCTAAAGAACACACCTAAGAAAGCAGAAATAGGATTATCAGGGGAATAGCAGCTCCCTGTAGGGAGGAACTCACTGCCTGTGAGTTCCATGGCACTGAACTGCACCAAAGTGCTAAAGAACACACCTAAGAAAGCAGAAATAGGATTATCAGGGGAATAGCAGCTCCCTGTAGGGAGGTAAGCATGCAGGTAAACATGATCTGCTGGCTCTGAATTTCAATTTTCCTTAGTTCTCTCCTTCTTTGGAAAACTCTTGTTTTATGCATCACTTCTGCAGGCATCAACTGGGGCAGGAACAGGCTTAACTGCCAAACCCTCACGTTGTGAGTACCAAGTGGAGCAATCTGCATTTACACTACAAACTTGTCGTGAAGGAGATGCTGGCAATTAACTCACTGCACAGACACAAGACAGTCTGGTCTGACACATTTTATGTGGGCCACCAGGAACAAAACTCCACAGAGCTGAAATAGTCATTCCAGGGCGGTCCTGGCAGGCTGTGCACAAACAGGCACAGCTTTCATCCTGGCAGGGTAATTCTGAGTATCTCCAGGAACTAACACTTGCTGTAAGCACTGAGGACTCATCATTCCAGAAATCACAGAATCCCAGAATAGTTTGATTGGAAAGGACCTTAAAGCCCATCCCATTCTACCCTCTGCCATGGGCAGGGACACTTTCCACTAGCCCAGGTTGCTCCAGGCCCCAGCCAACCTGGCCTTGGACATTTCCAGGGATCCAGGGGCAGCCACAGCTGCTCTGGGCAACCAGTGCTAGGGCCTCAGCACGCTCACAGCCAAGAATTTCTTCCTAATCATGGAATGGTTTGGGTTGGAAGGGACCTTAAAGCCCATCCTGTTCTACCCCATGCTATGGGCAGGGACACCTTCCACCAGAGCAGGTTGCTCCCAGCCCCTCAGTCTGTACCTCAGAGAGGCTTTAGTGACAACCACACAGCTGGAAAATATGGACAACCCCTTTGCCTCCAGCCCTGAAGGAAGGATCTGATCTGCTGAGATAGAGGGAGACTCGCGAGGCAGAAGACAAACACGAGCATCTGACAAGTTACCTGGCAAACTCTGTGGTAAATGAGTGGACAGGGCAGAGTGTGGGAGTGACGCTGCATGGTGGGGGCTGGAGTGCAAACCAGCCAGAAGACCTAGAGAGAAAAACAAAGAGAGGAGAGGGGAAAAAAAGGAACAAATACACATCCAAGACAGAAATGAGCAGAGGAGCTGCAGCAGTTAGCAGAGGTCGGGCTCCAGTTATTGGCACTTCTGGGCGAGCTCTAGGGATGTGCCCAAGGTTCTCCAAATGCAACTGCTGGAGACACAAAAGCAGGGACCACAGCACAAAGCAACAGCCAGAGAGATGGGCTGGTGTGCAATGGGCCAGCCCAGCAGAGCACTGATGTTCTATGTGACAGCACAGGCACAAGTGACACACAGGTGACCAGCAGGATACTCACTGTGCCCGAGGCCATGGTGGAAAGTTCCCGGAGCAGGTCCCGTAACTATTGCATCCTTGGAAACTCCTGCTTTTGGGGAGGAGTCGGAACTGAAGGAGATGACATGGAGAGGGAAAGAATGAATAGGAGAGATAATACCTAACGGGGTGGAGCTCAGGGCAGCTGGCAGCTTTGGGTTGTTGGACTTGTAGGATGGAGCCAGTACACTTAAGGAGGAAGAGCTTGTTAGCAGCACAGCTCCACTAGTTCCTTTCTGCAAAGCAATGGAAAAGGTCAGTCAGGAGAGGGAGAATCAAGGTACAGCATCATTCATACTTACAGATCTGCAAAACATGGAATGCTTGAGAATTCCCCCTCAGAAAAAGCACCCTCCCAGCCAGGGCCCAAGAGATGCCAACACTTGAGGCCATCTGCAGATGGACATTGGCAAGCCAGCTCTTCTGAGCACGTGGCCGCATTGGATTTGCCTCTGTGACTCCTTTGCTCTGGAATTGTGCCTCCATTAGGCAGAGGAAAAGTTTCCACACTGCCTGTGAGTTCCAGGGGTATGCTTCCTACTCACTCATGGCTGCACACACTGCTGACAACTCTGGACACTGAGGTCTGATACCCAAGGCATCCCAGGATGTTATTTAGGATCTCTCTCATGGAGACAGGCACTACTGGGGAGTGCTTCCCAGCTCTCTACCTCAGGAACAGACAAGCTACATAAGCTGAGCAGTACATGCTTTCCATTTAAATACACTCCTTGTATTTCCCAGCTCTTTCCATGGGGCACAAAGGAAGGCAAACATAAGCAGCCAACAATAAATGAATACAACATTAGGAACTGTTACTTTTTTGCTATAGATAAAAATTAAGCCCCTTGTACCATTAAGTAACACAATACTGGAATAACACAAATCTATACTGACAAGGCAGAAGTCTTTCCTGAAATGTTCTATCCCAACAAATATTGGGAAAATTTCTCCATGGAAAGGGTGGTCAGGCACTGGCACAGCAGCTCAGGGCAGTGGTGGGGTCACTCTGTCTGGAAGGATTTAAAAGCTGTGTGGATGTAGCACTTGGGGACATGGGTTAGAGGTGGCCTTGGCAGTGCTGGGGGAGTGGTTGGACTCAATGATTTTAGAGGGCTTTTCCAACCTGAATGATTCCATGGTTCTATAATCACAGTTATTTATTCTATGGGCCAGTCATGACAAAAGTGGCAATAATACTAAAATGACTTGGAATAATTTAAAGAAGGCTAAGTTTGTAGATCTAATTAATAACAAATTCATCATTATACTTTTAGTTTATGCAATGAATTTTATCTCTTGTGATAAATTACCTTACTGCACTTTCTCTTAATCCAAAAGGGAGCCCTACTGTCCCCATAACTCGCAGAGCCAGGGTAGGACCATAACACAGCCTGGGCAAAAATTGCCTTTTGGAAGGCAGCACAGTATTCAGCTTAGTGGTTATTTAAGCTGAAAATGAAAGCTGGAATTCTGGAGGGCAAGCCCAGGGCAAAGGCCACAACTTTCTGGTCTAAAGCAGCTAAAATCCAGACAGCCATCCAAGATCTTTTGAAGTGCCCCCTTTAGGGCAGCTGTGAACAAGGCAGGAGCTCCCAGCACAGCCCCCTTACCGGCACAGAGGTAGAGGCTGCGGTGCTGCTGACCACAGCTGGCTTTAGGGACGAGGTCAGCAACTTGGCCACGCCCTGGGTGCCCCCGCTGGAATCTCCGTTGGAGCCTCCAGGAGGTGCCACCAGGGTCAGCTTTTGGGAAACGGGAGTTTTCTTCACGGAGGAGCCGGAGGCCGGGCGGCTGGAGGCTGAGCCCGGGGAAGGGGCCGGAACGCTGGGGAGCAAAGTCCCAGAGGAGCTGCCCTGGTTGGCAGGAGCTCCAGAGGAGGAGCTGCTGGAGGAAGGCCCATGCTTGGAGAGAGACCCAGCGACGAAAGGCGATTTGTAAGATTGTCCTGAAGAGCCAGAGCCACTCGAGTGCTTCCCGGCGTAGCCGAGAGATGATGAGGACAAGCCTTGGCTCTTGTGGGAGCTGCTGGAGTTTTGGGTACTGCTTGGGGACGTGGAGGAATGGAAGCTCTGAGCTTTGGTTGATGACTTGACCTGCTGGAGGAGGGAGCGCTGGGGCAGAGGGGTGGAGGACTTGGGATTCTGCAGTTTGACAAAGGGAGCTGGGGAGGTGAAGGTTTTCTGGAGCTGAGCACCAGGGTGGAACACCTTCACCTGAGAGCCCGGCACCGGTGCCGAGGCTGGGGGCCCGTGGCCTGGCCTGACCAGGCTGTGGTGCTTCTGTTTAGCCTGGTGGGCATCAGGAAGGATCTTGCTGGGGGAGGCCTGGCAGGAATGCTCTTTGTAATTAGAGTTCTCTGTCTTCTTGTCTTGAGAAGACTGGCCCAACGCCAGGGCCTGCTCAGCTAGGAAGTTTAGAGGAGACTGGAGGGAACCAGAGGATGATGCAGGGGGAGGGTTGGGCTTTGGAAATGTCCTCTTCTCCTCTGAGGATGCAAGAGTTGGGATCTTCTCTGGTGGAGCTTTTGGAGCTGCAGGAAGAGTAAAGTCAGGGCTCCCTGCCGCTCTGCTGTTCAGCACAGCCAGTTCCTTGGACACTGCTTCCAGGGAGGAGGTGGGGTTGTGAATCAAGTCCTCATCCAAGGAGTCATCCTTGAAGGTGGCAGGAGTGGCAGTGCTGCTGGTAGCTTGGGCTGTCCCAAGGGACAAGAGTTCCCTGGTTTGAGCACTGATGCCCAGGGCTCCTCCCTGGGGCTCTGAGGACATCGCCAAGGTGCTGCTCGAGTGCAGGGAAGGGACAGACACCAACAGCTTCTTGTCTGGCTTGCAGGAAGAGTCCTGGAACAACATCACAGGAGAAGGCACAGTCAGAAGAGACAGGGTTTACTGCTGGAAAGGGGAGGGAATGTTCACAATTTGGGGCTAAAAGGCAGGATACACATATTCTGTGCCTGTGAGCCCCCACTTCCCCCCCAGCTGCCACTGCCATCAATTTTAGCTGCTGTTCCAGTTGTTTTTTCCAAGCCAAATACTGAGCAGAGCCATTTCACAGTAGCTGATGTACAGATACAAAGCTCAAACACAGGGTTCAGGATGGCAGTCACTTGACTTTTGGCACGTACCAACCACGAGAACCAGAAAACAGAACTCACCTTCACTTTCACCTTAGCAGAAGCTATAACTTTCTTCTTCGCCCTGTTTGGAGGAAGACAAGAGAAACAGGGCTCAGTGACTGCCCCCAGGGAAGGAGCCAGCTAGGGAGCACACCTGGGCCCTGTTAGTGATGATCCACTGAGTCTTTGCAGGGAACAGAGGCAGCATCTCAGGTTGCTAGGATTCAAAACCACATGACATTTGGTTGCTGCTCTTGGAAGCCCCAACTCCCCCACAGGGAGCAGATTAGGGAGTGGAGCAGAGCTTTGGAATGGCAGCAGAGTGGTGAAACACCCTCACACACATCCTGCATCAGCTGCAGGACCCCACTGCTGCCCTCCTACAGCAACGCCCAGAGAGAAACTGGCACAGAGACTGTTCTGCAGAAGTTACACCCTTCTTTTGGGTTCCCAGAAGAAGCCACAAATGCGAAAGCATCTGCCAAACTCCCAGAGAATAGATCTGGTCAGATGCAATCTCTGGTACAAGACATCCCTGAGCTGCTGGGTGGTGTGGCTGAGGGAAGGATGACTCTACACCCTATTCCACTTCCCCTCACTCACCCAGTGCCAAGAGCAGGACTGTCTGCCAAACTGACACCAGCCTAAATCCATGTCCTCATCTATTATCAACCACCAACAAGATCCATGAGACCCTTTGGTTTAAAGCCCCTGCCCAGCTGGATTCTGATGGCTCTTGGCTTGCCACCCACCAGCCTTTTGCAACCCCTTCACTAGTTTAAGCTCACTGTGACCCTCCTTGAAGCAGGCAACAAGAAAGAGGGAATCCAGAATCCAGTAAGGACCAACTGAACAGGCTGCAGTAATCACACTCCACTTTACCTCTGAGGCTCCCAGGCCCAGCAGAGAGGCCTGACTCCAAGCTGTTGAACCGGGGGCAACCTGGCTTTAAAGTTCTTATTTTTGAGCTTACTGAAGGCTAAAGAACCTCAGGAAAGTGTTGGGAGATGTCACACACAAACAACTGCTCTCCCTAGACCTCCCCAAAGGAAGCAGTGCCGATCTATGTGGGGGGAGCCAAGCAAGCTCAGGTGCTCCTGTGTGATCCCCCCAGGCCCCAGGGAATGGAGATCACCAGTTTTCACTCCAAAGGAATGCTGTGATACTCACAGGACTGATGTGAGGTGTCCATGTACACGCCTGCTCTCCTTAAACAGTGTCCTAAGAAGGGAAGAGAGCAATGAGAAGTGATATCCAGCAAGACCCAGTAGAGCAGCTGGGATCACTGGAGACAGAGCTGCACAGTACAGCAGGGAACTTAGTGACACTGAAACCACAGAGAGCAAATGTTCAGCCCTTTTCTAGAAGATGGTCCTGAGCTGCCCCACACAATTCTCTCTCTGGGGAGCAATGCCTGTAGGCACTGGAAAGGCCATTATGGCAGTGGTTGGACAATGCCTAAAGAAAAAGCTCTGCCAGCTTAAAAAGCCAGCTGGAGAGGCAGGATCATCACTCAGGGCCTTCCTGCTGCCAGAGATCATCCAAGAGCTCTTCAGCTTCCAGAGATAAAGTTCTCTTCTGGAGCCTCTCACAAAGCAATGAAGGAGAGCAGGGTCTGTGCTGCCTTTGTGTCCCCAGCCAAGAGCTGAGGTGACTCTGTAGATCACAACCTTTCTGGAAAGACTGAACACAGCCAATAGACTGAGCTTCATCCAAAGGCCTGCACTACTGAGGGTAAACCAGAGTCTCTCCCAAACACTCTCTGACCCAAAGCAGCCCATTCAGCTGCCCTCTCACACGTCAGGGAGGAGTTACAAACATTCCTTCAGTACTGGCACAAAAAATGTGATTCCTGGCTGCTATTAACAGACTTTTGTCATAACTTTTCTTTTAAAAAGCAAGCTTATGTTAACCTAACTTTCTGTTAACCATCTCTTAGTGCTAATGGAGGAAACAGACTCATGGCAGGGCCTCTCTAACTCATCCATGGAATTGCTGCTCTGTCCACCTTCAAGTTCCTCTCACAGATGAACTTCTGAGATCATGATGACAGTGAATCAAGCTGACTTATCCATAAAATTGTTACAGTTTTCCTAGAGCCACCAATCCCTCCCTGTGGCTGCCACTCTACCCTTTCTCTTTAAACCACCGAGTCAGAGAATATCTTGAGTTGGATAGGACCCAGAAAGATCAACTCCAACTCCAAATCCCAGCAGGAGAAATCATTGTCCTTGAGTCACTGGAAAGCAACGAGCAAATCCACTTTTATTGAGGCATTACTTACTGTACTTAATTCCACTGGAAATGCCTCCTACACTGAGTCTTGGGTGAACACCTGAATGCCCAACAAACGTTTCACCATCAAACTCGAAGATTTTAATTTCCTTTTATTCAAATATAAGTTTTTTAAACTTGGCAAGCTGAGACCCTCAGGCTGGGTATATCTTCATTAACTAAGCAGGAATCTTCCCCCATCTCCTAATGCCATCTTTCAGCTCCTGCACCACCACACTACAACCGTGCTCAGCACTGAGCTTCCTGTGCACATGCAACTGCAACAAACAGCCATGGACTGTTCCAGGTGGATCTGTGATGTGCCACTCATACTTACGGCTCTTAGGAACTGCTACCTACATCTTCCTTTATCCCCCAACAACCAGAAAACAAATTCAGCAGAGAAGACAGCACTGCCCAGCTTGTGAAATGCAAAGAGACAGATCATGGAACAGCTTGGGTTGGAAGGAACCTTAAAGATTCCAGAAGGAAGACTGCAGAGTTGTCCTTTCTTTAAAAGTACTGAGCAAAACAAAGCAGGCCAGAAGGTGATGACAGTCCCAGCAGAGGGACTCTGCCATTTGTGTGGCTCTCTGCCACTGCCAGCTCGAGGGCAGGGATGATGGAGAGTGGGAAAGAGCAGGAAACAGCAGTGAGGGTACAGAAACCACACCAAATTCTACTGTCTCTAATAAGCCCCTGAAACTTTTCTACTTTGCCTTCTTTTGCGAATACTCCAGAGAAGACTTCCCAAAGTGTCTGAAAAATGTATCCTTTGTGATTATTAAGTGATCTTTTGTAATAGAGAGCTGAGAAAGCACAGGCTGGCCAGTGGCACCTGTCTGGCATCAGCACAGCACCAAGGCTACTCAGCACTGTCATTTAGTCCTGGCTGCAACTCAGGAATTTGTGAAAAGGGACAGAGGGAGGGGGGAGAATATGATGGAGGACAGGGCTGCCATTCACGGGGCCCTTCCCAGGCTGGAGAAAGGGACCAACACAAACCTTGTGAAGCTCAATGAAATCCAGCACCAAGTCCTGCAGCTGGGATGGAACAACCCTGGGCAGCAGCCCTGCAGGAAAGGACCTGGGGGTCCTGGGGGGCAAGCTGAAGGAAAGCCACTACTGCAAAGGTGTCCTGCTGAGAGCAAACTATCCCCTGGTCAGCACCTGGGAGGACACATCTGGACACAGATCCAGTTTCAGGGTCCCCACAATCCAAGAGAGATGCCAACAAACTGGAGACATCCCAAGGAACAGGGACACATGACAGCAAAGGAGAGGTGGAGGGAACTGGATTTGCTCAGCCTGGAAAAGGAGAAGCCCCAGGAGGAATCTAATGGCAGTCTTCCACTACCTAAAGAGTGGTGGGGACAGGAACAAGATGGAGCCAGACCTTTCTCAAAGGTGCACAGTAAAAACAAAAGCAGGGAATATTCAGTTCAGTGCAGCAAGGGGAATTTTTATAGGAAATAAGGAGAAAAGACTTCATGAAGACTGATCAAGTACCAGAACACAGGAGCCCAGAGATGCTGTGGTAATCTCCATCCTTGGGAATTTCCAAAATTCCACATACCAAAGCCCTGAGCACTCTGATCTAACTCTGAAGCCAGCCAATCCCTGAGCAATAGCAGGACTAATGACCTTCCCAGGTCCCTTGGGACAAGGAATCCCTTGATTCTTGCTCACCTGGCCTGCATCCAGCCTTTTGGCCAAAGGGGCTTCACCTCTCCTTCTAGGAAGGTCTTCACATAATCCTCTAGAGACTGAGCCTTATTCTTGTCAAGGTCATAACCATCCAATTTAATCTTCACCAAGTGGCAAAGCAGCTCCCTGAGGAACAGGAAGATTTCAGATACAGTTACGCAGATTGACCTTTCCCACTTGGAGATTATTCTCTTTATCCAGGCTGGATAAATACACCAAGACACACCTGGCTCTTGCTAATACAATCCTGCACTGCCTCCTCAGGAAAGGGGAAGGGAAAGGCACATTCCTTGCTCTGTGTGTGTACACACATGGATGCACCAGGGAGAAAAGTCTTGTTAGCCCTTCCCAGTGTAATCCCCTGGAACACCTGAGGTAGCAAACCAGTGCCAGAGCCACAGGCACCAGTAACAACCACAGAACTGAACCTCTCAGCAAGGAGAAGGCAGGAAGCACAGCTGGCTATGTCCTTCATGGATCAGCAGCACAAACTGATTTGCTTCAGAATAAGAAGAAAAAGACAGCAGGACTGATTTTCCTTTTACCCTTTGTCACTCTCCCCTGTTCTCAGCACTGCTTTCTCTGTCAGGCTCCCAAGTGCCAGGGGCAGCAAAACCCAACAGCTTCAATTGCTTCCACAACCAGAACCTGGGCACATCAAGAGTCTGGGCTGTAGGATGTCAGCAATTCAGCTGAATCCCTTCTGTTCCCAAAGATCTGACTCTCTCTTTTGCACTCTGCACAGAGACTTTTCAGCACTTCTCTCAGGGTTAGCCTGGGCCTGAAATCAGCTTCAGGGTGAGATGAAATAAATGCAGTAATGGCTTCCATAAACAACACCATGTGCCACGAACCTCCAAGCTGACTGTTCCTACAGGTGATCAGCACTGCTTTGTAAACAAAACACAGACATAAAAATGCTTCACTGCCAACTGCAAAGAGTAAGACAGCTCATGAGTTTGCTTAATATCTGAGTTATTCAAACCTGATTTCATCATTCCACTGGAATTTCTTCCGTGGGCCCGCGACACGCTTCCCTCCCTTTTCTTCATCCTCATCATCATCAGAACAAACTCGCTGTTCTTTGTCTTTTTCCTCTTCCAGCATCCTAAAATGGACACAGAAAATGTGGAAGTGATTGTCCTGCAGGTTCAAGGGGAGGATTAAGTATCTCTGAACAGCACTGGACAGAGGTCTCAACATCAGCAATCTCTGGCTTAGGGTGCAAGCTGAGCTATGGGCTCAAGGTTAAGAAATCTGCCAATATTTTGTAATAGAGATGATGGGACTAATCCAGCCTGACTGTTCCCAGGCTGCCATGTTCTTAAGGACATGCCTGCACATGCAAAGCCCTTCAGCCAAGCTCTGGTCCCATCAGTGCTGCTGTAGCTGGCATGGCCACAGACAGCACAAAGAACACACACAGCTTAATTAGGCCAATCAATGCTCATCAGCAAATTTAACCTACAGAACAAAAACAGGTGGCAAACTTCAGGAGAGAAACCTCCAGGCCACAGGGAGCCTGCTGGGAAAAGCTACAGATAGGGAATGAGCAAACGAGGAGCTTACTTGGCAAACTTGGCCTGAGTATGGGCTTGGCATTCCTCCTGGTACTTGGCCACCTGCTCTGGCATGGCCCTTCCAATGGCTTCCTTCAGCTTCTGCAGAGGCTCCTTCAGCCGGCCACCCTGGAGCGAGCACAGAACACCCTGAAGCTCCCCATGGCTGGGCCACCAAAATCCAGCCCTCTCCAACCCCACCCCAAGGCACCGTGCCCCATGGAGGACACAGCCTGTTTGGGGACAACAGCCATGCCAGCATGGGTGCCACACACACAGGCCTGTGCTGGCCACTTCCCTCACCTGCTCATAGAGGTAGAGCTTGCGGGCTCGCTTGAGCAGGGTGTCCTTGCTGCAGGGGAAGAAGGCGGCCAGGTGAGCGTAGACCCCCGAGCGTACCTGGCTGCTCAGCTCCCGCGTCTGCAGCTCGATGCTGCGGGGACAGACACAGCGTTAGCAGGCACCCCTGAGCCATCTGTGCCACTCTGAGGGCAGTGGGAGGCAGGGAGACAGGGACAAAGGACAAGGTAAACTGCATGAAGATTCTTTGGATTCTAGAATCAACAGATTTTATCCCAAGCTGTGCTTTGGATCTGGTCTGGGAGTAGCTGGAGAAGGAAGAAATGGAAGTCAGCAGCCTCATCTGCTGTGCAGCTCTCCCTGGCAGCTGCATGCAGGAGGGTCAGAAAATGACATGAGAAGTGCATACTGGTTATGTCAGATGCTGTTGCAGTGGAATTCAGGACAATATAAAATCAAACTTTATCCCTTGGGTTTCAACTTCCAAGTGAGTAGGTGAGAGAGATCAGTGTGTGCCAAACCCATCTACACACTTAAACAGAAATGAGGAGCCTGGCTTTTTAAGCCACCTCTCAGTGTCAGAAAGTGTAAAAAAAGCCAAGTGATTCATCATCACCATCATCAAAGTCACAGAATGCTTTGAATTGGAAGGGACCTTAAAGCCCATCCTATTCCACCCCCTGCCATGGGCAGGGACACCTCCCACTATCCCAGGTTGCTCCAAGCCCCATCCAGCCTGGCCTTGGACACTTCCACGGATCCATGGGCAGCCACAGCTTCTCTGGGCACCCTGTGCCAGGGCCTGCCCACCCTCTCAGGGAACAATTCTTTCCCAATATCCCATCCATCCCTGCCCTCTGGCAGTGGGAAGCCATTCCCTGTGTCCTGTCTTTCCATCCCTTGTCCCCAGTCCCTCTTCAGCTCTCCTGGAGCTCCTTTAGTCACTGGAAGGGGCTCTGAGGTCTCCCTGGATCCTTCTCTTCTCCAGGTGAGCACCCCCAGCTGCCCCAGCCTGGCTCCAGAGCAGAGGGGCTCCCCTGAACTCTCTCCAGCAGCTCCATGTCCTGCTGCTGTTGGCCCCAGGGCTGGAGGCAGCTCTGCGGGTGGGGTCTCACCTGGGAGGGCAGAATCCCACCCCCCCTTCCCTGCTGCCCACGCTGGGGGCTCAGCCCAGCACAGGGGGGTTTCTGGGTGCACAGAGTGGGGAGCATGTCCAGCCTCTCACCCACCAACAGCCCAAGTCCTTCTCCCAGGGCTGCTCACAGTGAGCTCTTCTCCCAGTCTATGTTCATGTCTGAGGTTGCCCTGATCCAAATTGTACAGCAAAATTGTACACATCTGTCTAAATTTCTTCTGAATGAGGCTGAAGTGATCAGTTTGACACCAGACAAGGACCGTTTGTGCAGCCAGCACTGGAATGCTGGAAGGTGGTAATCAGCCCTGAAAATGAGAGGGAAACAGAGTCCCAGACCTCCCCTTGGCAGTTCCCTGCAAGTGCCTGGATAAACCTTAATGGAATTAAAGCCTGGGTGTCAGTATTATTGCACTGATCACAAAACCCTGTGCATTCATCAGCCCTCTCCAGGCTCTGGCAGAAGAATGAAACCATTATCTGCAGCTGCCTGAGCAACACTGGCACTCTGTAATTTGGGGCCTCAAAACAAAGAGCAGGAATGGAATTTCTCCAGTTTTCCCAGAGAACCAGTTGAACACAGCAGCCTTATCCTAGTTACAAACAATTCTACACAGCATGTAAGTTAAGTAGCAAAAACACGCCTGACACCTCTCACAGGGAAAGATTTACTGGTCTTGCATTAAGCTAAACTCACAGGTCAAGTGACCAAATTTAGGCACATAAATATCAGGCAACATCTTGAGAACAGGAGGCCTGGATACATTCCCTCCAACATTCTCTTACTTCATCGTATTTCAACTGAAAGCCATTTATAGGAGACTTTCATGTTATTCTGGGCATGTTCTGCCTGGAAGACCTGTAAAAGGACAACCCCACAATACCTGCTGAACCTGCTCCTGGAATTTACCAAAAATGCTCTGTCTAATGCCCTCTTTCCCACACCTCTCTGCTAGCAGCACTTACTCCAGTATGATGTTGTTGATGTCCTGAGTGAAGAATCTCTGCTTGCCTTCTCCCTCGGCAGCTCTGGCAGCCTGGAAGTCAGGAAATAACACAAATCATCAGCAGTTCACAGCTGGCACAAGCAACCAAGTGTCTTCAAAACCACCACAGAATGCAAAACAAGGCACAGTTTTATTACATAAACTCTGTCACAGCAGAAGTGAGGTGGTGCCCTGTCCTCTCACACCTCCCCAGCTCAAGTCCAACCCTGCCTGGCCTGGTAACACCACGTCCTGCACACCAGGTGACTTTCCCACTCTGGATTCTCCTCTCCAGATGCACTGGATTTACCACTCTGGAGTGAAGAGTCCTCTGTTTTGTGGGACAAAGGAGGTGGCTTGGTGACTTCTTTGGCAAACTTGCCCCAGGGACAACAGCAGCTTCAGTGCACGGTTTTAACTTCTCAGTAGATTGAGGAATATGAGCACAGAGCTTGTCCCTGGCCCAGGAAAGCTCATCCTAATCACATCTAAGGAAGGCTGAGGGGACTTATCACCAGGTTTTCTAGATCAATCTGGAAACTAAGCCAAGACACCAACAGAGGAGAGTCACAGCCACAGGGGATGTGTTATTCCTAGTCAACACCATGGAAACAAAAAAAAAAAGTCCTGTACAGGAAGCTTCCTGAGCTATGACTGCAGCTCACAAAGCGCTGCCCAAAAACATCACACCCATGAAAAATATGTCCAGCAGGAAAATAATTCCAAGAGATGAATGAGATAGTAGCAAATTGCCAACAGCTTTCAGTTTTTTCTGAGTGGGGATATAAACAAAACTGGGATTTGGCACAAGGCACCACAATGAGTTAGTGATTCCTTGCACAGGGAAAGGAGACCAGGAGAGAATTTTGAAATCCCATGATTTACCACTCCAAAGTTGAGGCAGGCAAGCCTCCAATTATTTTATGCCCAGAGGATGAACATTCCTCCCTGCCAGCAGCAGGTGATGTCAAAGGAGAAGGCTCAATGCTAAGGAGAATCCTCAACAGGAAAATTACTTAGGAAGGAGAGGGTTAAAGTCAAAGCAGCTCAAGTAGAAGAGGAAATGCCTGGAGGCTCCATTTAACTCAGAAGATGCTCCCACCTCTGGGATGAAGAGACTTGGCTCTCAGGCAGAGGTACAGCACCTCTTCACTGTCACCTGAGTTCATGTCCCAAAGTCCTAACTGACCCAGAGGTTTCAGTTTGTTTCTTTTCTTAACATCCACAATCCAGCAACAAGAGGCACAGCAGCAAGAAAATCTAAGCAGGAAAATCAGTGGGGACTCTGCTATTAAACTGTTTCACACCACCAGAACAATTAACCTGATATTGTGGAACTTCCAAAATATTCTCCTTTAACTCAAATAGAGTCAGAAACAGCTATTTTGGTGCTTTCTGAAACAGAAACATCTACCAAGAGCCCATTATTTTTATCAACTGTGGCAATGCCTGCTTCAGTTCCTCCTCCCCGCCCATCTGCTCACCCCCACTGCACAACTCAGCAGAACAGCTCTCTAAGAGCAGCTTATCTTTAGTAACAGGAGTTACTCAGCATCTCTTACTTAAGTAAGAGGTGCTCTAAACTGAAGTGCCCCAGGAGGCAGAACCACCACAGAGCTCCAAGGGCACGTTTATGACTTAAAATCAATGTTTAAAACCACACCAGCAGCAGGAACGAAACCTCCCAGCACTTGTTGACAGGCTGATGGTGACAGCCCTCACACCACAAGGCTGAAAGCACACTTTGACATGCCAGGAAGGGATCCCCGACCAGCACCCAATATTTTCCTTCTCCAAAACAGACTGGAGCTTCCCAAAGCACACCACATTATGGAGAAGATGACTGAGTCCCCCAGGAGTCCAACTGCAGGAGGAGCTACTGGTGAAAACACACAGGGTCATCCTTCTAGACATCAATATATTCCACTCCCAACAATGAGATGTTAAAAATGGCTAAAGGACTCAAATTGCCAAAGTGGTGCAGCTCCAGTGGTACCCAAGCTTCAGCAAAGGATCTGCCTGTGACATGGAAATGGTTCTAGCAAATCCTCAAGCACCATCTACAGGGCTTTCCAGGCTTTCTCCCAATGTAGAACTGTGGCAATGCTTTCCAGCTGCACCCTCTTATTTTACACACAGAACACTGTGTACCCCTTCAGTGTCCTGACCAGCACAGCACATTAAAAATATTATGGTGGAATTTGTCCTTGTCATGGTTTAACCCCAGCCTGCAACTCAGCCCCACACAGCTGCTTGCTCCCTCATCCAGGTGGGATGGGGCAGGAGATCACAAGGGTAAAAGTGAGAAAACCCATGGGATGAGACAAGGCAGTGTAACAGGGAAAGCAAAAGCCATACAAGCAAAGCAAAACAAGGAATTAATTCCCCACTTCCCACGGACAGGCAGGTGTTCAGCCATCCCCAAGACAGCAGGGCTCCATCATATGTAACATGTTGTTCCTTGGGAAAACAAATGCCATCACTCCAAACATGCCCCTCTTCCTTCTTCTTCCCCCAGCTTTATATGCTGAGCATGACCCCCACGGTCTGGGATATTCCTGTTGGGATCAGCTGTCCTGGCTGTGTCTCCTCCCAGCTCCTCCTGCCTCCCAGGCCCCTCGCTGGCAGTGCGGGGTGAGGAGCAGCAAAGGCCTTGGCACTGGGTGAGCACTCCCTGCTCAACAATAACAAAAACACCCCTGGGTTATCAGCTCTCTTTACAGCACAATTCAAAACTGCCCCAAAACAGCCACTGTGGAGAAAATTACCTCTACCCCAGCCCAAACCACCCCTCCAGCCTCAGTAATTCAGATTTCAGTTCATTCATCTCAAACTGACTTTGGAAATTACTTCTTGCATCAGGTCCATACTTTTCCAGCAGGGGTAAAGAAGGAATCCTGATCAGGTGTGATCTCGAGTGTTACATTCAGTAGCCAACAAGGTCCAGCACCTGGGCACCACTTGACATCTGGGCCTTCAAGAAGATAACTTAGAGGAAACCAGGTGACACAAAGGTGTGATCCCAGCTGATCTGAAAAACTCTTCCACTGGAACGTGCTCTGTCCCTGGGTGCTGCCACACACACCCAGCAGAGCTGTACCCCTGCAGTAACCACCAGCCCCCCTGCCCCCAGGAGCTGCTGTACCTGAGCCAGTTCCTTGATCCGTTTCTCCAGGGGGGCTGGCAGCCCTTCTGGGAGGGATGGTGGCTGCTTGAACTCCTGCTCCAAGCCAGGGTCGCTGCCATCCTCCACCTCAGGGAAGGGACTGCCCTCCGGGGACTCGCTGAGGAGCCGCTCCAGGTCCAGGTCACTCAAGGAGTCCATGGCTGTGGCTGCCTGGAGCAGGTCACTGTCACTGGCGTGGCCAAAGAGGGACAGCAGAGGGTCGGCCATGGTCTCTGCCTCCCTTGGGGCTGCAGGGTCTGCTGGGGAAGGAGTCACCACTTTCTGCTCTTCATCTTTTTTCTTCTGAGCATCCTTCTCCTTCTGAAACTTCTTCAGCATCTCCTTGACACTGAGAGCTCCAGAGTATTTCTTCTTCTTCTTCTCCTTACTTGCATTTAACGCTGTGAAGCTGCAAACAAAACGTAGAGGGGGAAAGGGAGCTGAACACAAGATCAAGGAGCTGAGAGGGTCCCTTTTCCCCCAGTCCACTTCAGGCACAATTCCCTGGAAAGTCTTAGCCCCTTAACCAATGACACTAGAAAAAGTATTTACAGTTTCTAAAAGTCTTAAGGTTCTGGCTGTTCATCTCAGCTCAGAAAAGGCTGTCCTGACTCACTGCAGAGAGGTGCTGGGGCTTAAACCACCTCCACAGAGCTCTGCTTTCATTTAGCTACATGATATTATTGTTATTCCAGCAAGGGAGGTTGGGAAATGCACAATTAGTACAGAGGAACTGAGGCAGGACAGAGTTAGTGTGAAGCTTTCTGCTGTGTTAGAACCAGGAGAGCAAACTCCTTTCCTTGCTCACTTTGAAGGAATCACACACTGATGATACCACGTCTGACACATGGGCTGCTGTTGCCCAAAAGCAGATCCATGCAGGAAAAAATAAATTACAAAGAATAGTTAAAGGAAGAAGGAAAAAGCTTAGGAGGAAAATACAGGAAATGAGTGAAAAGCAACAGACATAGATACTGAAAGAGACAGGCCAGGCAGACCAACCCAAGGACAGAGCTACAGCACAAGATGACTCAGAACAAAAAGAAAAACCACTCCATTTTACAGCCCAAAAGCTATAAAAGAACTGAGCACTCATCCAAGAAATACTTTGGGCAGGAGCACAAAGGACTGCCCAGAGAGAGCAATAACACAGCCTGCCTTGTAACCTCTCCCTCCCTGCCAGCCCGACACTCGTACAGCCCCGAGCCCAAGCCCTCCCCACCTGCCTTTCCTCCCACAGCTTCATCCCAACAGTCATTATCTTCCTCTCTCCTCTCCATATCTGTTCCCACTGTCAGTGCCTAAACAGAGCTCCAAAAACCCCACTCCTGCAGCCAGCTGTGCCCCTCTTTGCTCACACACTGCTGCTGTGGAGCTGTGCTCCTTCCCTGATCATCCCCTGCCTGCCTTTCCCACTTTGGAAGCAACAGGGGTTTTCCTGCTGGTGCATTCGAGCCACCCCACACTGCAACAGGTTCCTACTGCAGCCACCTGGAACCCTGAAACAAGATGCTGAGCAGCAAGAATTCCCTCCTTACCCAGCTTTTGGAAACTTGGACTTCTTTGATTTCTTTTCCTTGTCATAAGAATCATCCTTCTTCTTCTTCTTTATTTTTTCACCCCCATCTTTCAACTTCCGTTTCTGCAGAGGGTTACAAACGAGTCACAATCAAAGAGTTTCCCAGAACATTACCAGCATCCACAGAGCCACTTAGGGACCTCTCCCAGGAATGTGAAAACACAGGACTCATTAACCCAACCCCCCTACATCTCTCACCATGGTTCTGGCATGTGTTGCCTTCAGCATTTGACAGCATCCCCATAATGCTGTGACTTCCAGGGTGACAGGGAGCTGCTGTCACCTCTGCTGGGGGAACCAGATAACCAGGTAACCCCACCAGAGTCTTATCCATGCCAAACATGCTTCATTTTACTAAGAAATTTTAGGACACAATGGGATTTCTAGTGCCCATCCCTAGTCTATCCACACCAAGTCACAAATCTCTCCCACTCAGGATAACACACTTTCACACAGCAAGCTCTGAGCTGTAACAGAGGGAATAATTGAGAAAGCTGTCTTCCTGACCTTGGGACACTTCTTCTTCTTCTCTTTGACATAGTCATCCTCTGACTCAGAGGCCTGCCGGAACTGCAGCGTTCCTGAGTTGATGTAAAACCCTCCGTACTTCGTCGTGAGAGAGGCAGGAACCAGCTCGTCATACTGGAAATAACAGAGAACACTTTATTGGCACTGGGAGCTTGGTTACTTCATTCCATAGCTCAGCTGCTCGGAAGATGCAGTGGGATTCATGGAATCACAAAATATGCTGAGTTGGAAGGGACCCATCAGGACTGAGTCCAACTCCTGGCCCTGCACAGACACCCCAACAATCCCAACCTGTGCCTGAGGATGTTGTCCAAATGCTTCTTGAGCTCACAGGCTTGGTGTTGTGGCTACTTCCCTGAGAAAGCTGTTCCAGTGCCTGACCATGCCCTGGGGGAAGAACTTTTTCCTGATATCCCACCTAAAGCTCCCTGACTCAGCTCCAGCCATTTCCTCAAGTCCTGTCCCTGGTCACGAGACTGAGGAGATTGTGCTCCCCCAAGAACACACTGGAATGCCTACCAGCACCTCCTGCCATGCAGCTGCCCCAGGAGCTCTCATTCCCTGGCCCTGGCACCCTCCTGGCTCACTCCCAGTCCAGGTTCAGCCTCCCAGGCAGCCACCTTTAGCCACTCTCACACCCCCAGCACTCACAGCTTCCGAGTTGTCGATGAAGGAGTCGGACTCATCATAGCCATACCCCATATCAATCAAATCCTGAATCCGGTCCTTCCTGCGCCTCTTGCCACCCTGAACAAGGAAACATGGACACTGTGATCACTTTTCTTTCCCAGTAGCACAGAGATACCCTGACACAGGACAGCAACACTGACTCCAGGACAGAAAAGCTACAGCAGAACCAAATCAGGGCTGGCTCCCATCACACTGTACTCCCAGGGTGTGGTAAATCCAGTTTTAAGCCTTGTCATACAGAAACAAAACAGTGCAGCCAAATGAAAAACTGCCAGCCAGACTCCACAGTGAACTGGGTCTGCATCCCTTCAACATTCCTGCCAGGGCTCTCTTCCATAGGGCTTGTTCTTCCCTAAGTACTCCAGCAGGTACAGACTCAGTGCTACAGACATCAAACACAGAGTGTGTCAGGGTGACCCATGGGCCAAATCTGTATCACAAAACAACACACAACTTGCTACCCCAAAGTGCCAAAGGGTATAAAAACCACAGTGTGGTTTTATTGCCAACCACACAAGTAATGCAAAAGGAAGAACAGAGAGGAACAGGTAAGACAGATCCATGCAGCAGTGTCCTGAGGGCAGTGGACTCATCACAGCCCCATGCTCAGAGACTCAAAGCATTCCATCCTGCCACAGCAACAAGGCCTAGGAATTAATTTTTGCTTAAGGAAAATTAAATTTTATCAATCACAGTAAGTGATTTGCTGCTCACTTTAGTTCATGTCATCTGCTTTAATCAGACTCATCTGATGTAAGAATGAATCTGAACTATTTTTGCAGCCCTGAGACAGAAAAAGAACATAAAAACCAGTACACGGCAGCCAGGATAAAGGACTGAGGGAGAACAGGAACTCGAGAGCCAGTGAGCATTAAAAGCACTGCCTGAGACCTGAACAGCACTGCACAGGCCAAAAAATAACGTAATTTAAAGAAGAAACACTTACATATTTTTCTTCGAACTTCCTAGCAAGAGCCTCCACTTTATGCCTTTCCTTTTCCTCATCATTGAAGGGATCAGATGGGTCTTTCTTCTGCAGAAACAAAAGGGGTAAAACAATGACAGTCAATCCTGTCACACCGCCACCAAAACCACATGAATTAAACCCATCCTGACTGGAGCAGCTGGGCAGGCGCTCAGATAAATCAACCTTCAGGACACTGCTGATCAACATCTTCATCAGTGACAGGGACAGTGGGATCACGGCACTCTCAGCATGTCTGGAGATGCCACCCAGCTGTGTGGTGTGGTTGACACACCTGAGGGATGGGAGGCCACCCAGAAGGACCTGCACAGGCTGGAGAGGTGGGACCATGGGAACCTGGTGCTGCACCTGGAACCAGTGGGATCAATGCAGGCTGGGAGATGAAGGGATTTAGAGCAGCCCTGGAAGAAGGATTTGGGCTGTTGGTGGGTGACAGCTGGACTTGTCCCAGCCATGAGCACCCAGAAACCCCCCAGTGTGAGCAGCAGGAGGAGGGGATCTGCCCCCTCAGGTGAGACCCCCACCTGCAGAGCTGCCCCAGCCCTGGGACCAACAGCACAAGGACCTGGAGCTGCTGGAGAGAGTTCAGGGGAGGCCATGGAGATGCCCCAAGGGCTGGAGCCCCTCTGCTCTGGATCCAGGCTGGGACAGCTGGGGGTGCTCACCTGGAGAAGAGAAGGCTCCAGGGAAAGCTCAGAGCCCCTTCCAGGGCCTAAAGGGGCTCCAGGAGAGCTGGAGAGGGACTTGGGACAAGGGATAGAGGGCCTGGACGCAGGGATGGATGGGATATTGGGAAGGAATTGTTCTCTGTGAGGGTGGGCAGGCCCTGGCACAGGGTGCCCAGAGAAGCTGTGGCTGCCCCTGGATCCCTGGAAGTGTCCAAGGCCAGGCTGGACGGGGCTTGGAGCAGCCTGGGACAGTGAAAGGTGTCCCTGACCATGGCAGGGGATGGAATGGGATGAGCTTTAAGGCCCTTTCCAAGACTTCCCAAACTATGCTGGGATTCTGAGAGTGTCCCTATGGTTTGGGTGCTCTCCCAGCCTCTGCTACTCCCAACCCTCAAAAAAATCCCCCAAAAATTAAGTGGCATAAAACATCAACTGACTGCTAACAGTCCTGAAGGCAAACAGTAAAAGGAATAGAATCGAGTAAGTTTCTTTTCATAGGCAAACACTCCTAACTCAAACTTTAGATGCTACAGGAGTTTTCACTGATGTCTCCTTTGGTGCTTTTTGGAAAACAGCTCCTTATCACTGCCACCCAGGTACCAAAACTCACTTTAGATCCAGCCATTCTAAACTAAACAAGCATCACATCCCAGGCCTGCCACCAGCACAACACCCTCTGAACACCAAATTCCAGCCAGAGCAAAGGAGTGACACAGTGTGGCCTGACCATGAGAACCCCAGCCTGTGGGTCAGTTCTCCTGCTGCAGGATGTTCACCTACCCCCCTCCCACCTTGCAGCACCTCACAGCAAACACAGACCCAACTCTCAGAACAGCGATGGTGAGACAGCCTTTGAGACCTTCAGCTGCAACACAGGTTCCCATGGGCCCCCAGGGACACTCACCTTGTCACCTGAAGAACCCCCTTTTACTTTCCCTCGACAACTCTTGAGGAGATCTGGGTAGAAGAACTCTGGGCAGCGCTTGTGGTCCGGCTCAAAGAGGGTCAGAGTGATGCGCACAGCCGTGGCCGCCGGCTCAGGCTCCGGGGGCTGCTCTCCATCGTCCTTCCGAGACCTTTTCAGGAAGCTGCTGCTCAGTGGCCCATGCAGAGTGGTGAACGAAACCCTGTGGGGATCTGTCATGGCTATGGCCAACTCTTACCAGGCCTCACGCCATCGTTCCCATTGCATCAGGAAAGGTCTGTCGGGCTGCACTGATGGATTTCAGCACGGATAATTGAGGATGCTGGCAGCAGGACAAGTACTTGGTTACTAGTACTTGCTTTTGGAGTTTTCTCGGGAAATGACAAAGGGCCGTGCTGCTAGCGCTTGCTGCAATCGTTA
>VXAX01001674.1:43779-64933 GCA_013399835.1 Leptocoma aspasia | reverse complement strand
CCCTCCCTCACTCACCCACCGCCGGCGGGACGCAGCCACCGCCGCTCCGGGCCCGCTCCCGCGTCACGCGGGCGGTGCTGCCCTCGCGCTGGGCCGCGCGCGCCGCGGCCAATCAGTGACCGCTCTAACGGCCACGCCTCGCACCGCGGCCAATCAGCGGCCGCCGCCGCCGCCACACCTCGCGGGAACGGCTCCCCCGGGGGCCGCCCNGACACAGTGTGGCCTGACCATGAGAACCCCAGCCTGTGGGTCAGTTCTCCTGCTGCAGGATGTTCACCTACCCCCCTCCCACCTTGCAGCACCTCACAGCAAACACAGACCCAACTCTCAGAACAGCGATGGTGAGACAGCCTTTGAGACCTTCAGCTGCAACACAGGTTCCCATGGGCCCCCAGGGACACTCACCTTGTCACCTGAAGAACCCCCTTTTACTTTCCCTCGACAACTCTTGAGGAGATCTGGGTAGAAGAACTCTGGGCAGCGCTTGTGGTCCGGCTCAAAGAGGGTCAGAGTGATGCGCACAGCCGTGGCCGCCGGCTCAGGCTCCGGGGGCTGCTCTCCATCGTCCTTCCGAGACCTTTTCAGGAAGCTGCTGCTCAGTGGCCCATGCAGAGTGGTGAACGAAACCCTGTGGGGATCTGTCATGGCTATGGCCAACTCTTACCAGGCCTCACGCCATCGTTCCCATTGCATCAGGAAAGGTCTGTCGGGCTGCACTGATGGATTTCAGCACGGATAATTGAGGATGCTGGCAGCAGGACAAGTACTTGGTTACTAGTACTTGCTTTTGGAGTTTTCTCGGGAAATGACAAAGGGCCGTGCTGCTAGCGCTTGCTGCAATCGTTAGAGAGAAAGAAAGAAAGAAAGAAGTCAATCCTTGTACCAGTCTTCCCTCCAACACTGGAAGTTCCCCGCTATCCCTCCAGTCCATTGCAGCTCTCTCTCCTCACACCACACCGCTCTATTTGTAAGGGCTGAAGGAAATCCAGATGCCCGGGAACAAAACGAGCCCGCCAGACCCGCTTTGACGCGGTCCAGGAACCCTGGGCACAACCACCGGGGTGGGCTGCACCTCCCGGGCCGGGGCTGCACTGCGGCCGCCTGATCTCCGGCTGCACGAAGGCCCACTCACCAGTGTCTCCGGGACAGCGGACCCGGCGGGGGCTGAGCGGGGCCCGGGGCGGCAGCTCCGGCGGAGGGAGCGCGGCCCGCGGTGCTGAGGGGAGGCCCGGGNGGAAAGGCTGCCCGCGGCCTCTTCACTCACCGAGCAGCGTTTGGTGGAGCCTCATAGGAATCAGTGGCGTGAAGCCTCCGGGAAGCTGCGTTCGTCCTGTCCCTCGTGTCCCTTAAACAAGCTCAGGTTTCCTCCATAGAACGAAATACAACTTAGGGAATGTGTGTAACGGTAAGGGGCAACGGAGTAATCTAATGTATCTAAACAGTGGCTCGTGTGGATAAGGCTGCAGGCCTGTGCTGGAAGACCTTGACTGAAGACGACAAACTCCCAGCAGACCCCGAAGCTGTTCAGGACTGGCTGCTCCAGCTGGACGGGACACGATGGGATCCATCCCAGGGTACTGACAGCGCTGACTGCTGTCATCGTGGGACCTCACCATTATTTTTCAGGGTTTGGGGAGTCTGGACAAGTCTCTTTTGAGTGGAAGGTGATAAATGTCCCTCTCAAGCAGACTTAAGGAAGAAGACCCTGCATCCTACAAGCCTGTCAGTCCCACTTCGCTGTTAAAATCCTGGAGGTTATTTAAGGCGTTGCTGAAAACCCCTTGAGAGACAATGCAGGCAGCAGTCACAGCCAATGTGAGTTCACAGGGGGAAGGTCCTGCTTAATCTGCTTAATTCCCATTTGTGAGGAGCTCAGGCACTGATTCCCCACTGTGGAAGGGACCATAGTGACTCATCTGGTCCCACCTGCCTGCTCAGGCAGGGTCAGCCCAGGGCACAGGTCTGTGTCCAGGCAGTTCTGAAATATCTCCAGTAACAGACACTCCACTGCCTCTCTGGGCAGCCTATTCCAGTGTACAAGAACATTTTTCATCGAGTTCATTTGGGACTCCCTGGGCTCAGTCCCTGCCCATGGCTCTGGTGCCATTGCTGGGCCCTGGAGCAGAGCCTGGGCCCTGCCCTGAGCCCTCAGGGACACCCAGGGCTGAGGGCCCCTCTCAGCTGGGGCTCCTCTCCAGGCTGAACAGCCCCAGCTCCCTCAGCCTTTCCTCACAAGGAGATGCTCCAGGCCCTTCAGCATCCTCACAGCCTCCACCAGACCTGCTCCAGGATCTCCACGTCCTTCCTGTCCTGACACAGCATTCCAGATGTGCCTCACAGGCTGAGCGGAGGGGCAGGACCCCCTCCCTCACACCCCCCAGGAACGCCCTGCTTGGCCCCAGGGCTGGTCAGGAACAGTCAGTGTCACACTCTTCTCCACAGAGCTACAGCCCCAGCCCAGGCTGGTGCCTGGGGTTGTTCCTCCCCAGATGCAGGACCCTGCTCTGGCCTGTGCTGGATTCCAGAAGGTTCCTCTCTGCCCCCCTCCCATTGTTGAAGTCCCTCTGAAGGGGCACATGACCCTCAGAGGTATCAGCCTCCTCCCAGCTCTGTGTCAGTCATCTTTGTGTTGACCAAGGGAAGACAGTAGATGTGGTTTGGGGTTTTAGCAAAGCTTTTGATGCCTTCTCTAACACTCTTGGATAAACTGTCCCTCACACAGCTCCACGAGCACCTCTTTACATGGGTGAGCAGCCAGTGCCAGGTCAGGCTCAAAGGGTTACAGTAAATGTGGGTCACATCAGGACAGTCACCAGTGGGGTTACACAGGGCTCTGTTCAAGGGCTGGTGCTCTTCAATGTTTTTATAAATGATCCAGATTCAGTATTTAATGTACATTAAGTAGGTTTGCCAACAACAGTGAACTGGAAGGGGCTGTGGAGTCCCCAAAGGGCCCTTACAGGGAGCTGGGCAGTCACAACCTGTGTGAAATTCAACAGCAGCAGTGCTGGACTCTGCACCTGGGACAGGGTTATACACACAGGTTGGAGGATGAGAGGCTGGAGAGCAGCCCAGCAAACAGACCTGGGGATTGATAGCAACTTGAGTAAGAGCCATCTTATTGAGTGGCAGCCAAAAGAGCCAACTCTGTCCTGGGGTACAGTTGGGACAGAGGGGATTGTCCTGCTCTGCACTGGGGCTGCAGATCTGTGTTCCCACTAACAGTGCTGGGAACAAAACTATGGAGAGAACGGCTCAAAAGCCATTTCCCATCCCATAACATTTTTAACCCTTTTTCATTTTCAAATACTCTCTGTCTGTGTTTGGCTGACAGCACCAGCTCAGACCTAACTCCTTAGCAAATGCACTGCTCGAAATCCAGGGCAAGGCCCCAGGAGCAGAAAGCAGGGTCTGACACGGGGCTGGCATCCAGCCAAGAGGATAGTGCAGGGCTCTTCCAGTGGTGCCCAGCAACAGGAAGAGGAACAATGGCCAGAAATTAAAACACAGGAAGTCCTCCCTCCATGCGAGAAAGAATTTCTTTGCACTGAGGGTGGCAAAGCACATGATCAAGTGCCCAGAGAGGGCATGGAGTTTCCTGCTCTGGAGGCATTCCAAACCCACCTGGACACATTCCTGTGATGGCTGCTCCACGGGACTCTGCTCTGACAGGGAACTGAGTGATCTCCAGAGGTCCCTTCAAACCCCAACTATTCCGGGATACGTGAGTCCTGAGGAACACAGACCCTGCTGTTTCTGCTGCCATGAGCGTGTGCTGCTGCAGCAGCAGCCTGGCTCCACTGAACATAATCCCAGCCAGACTTCTGCTTCAGTGGGAAGCACAGGAGCCCTGCACAGGGCAGAGACAAGGGCATCTGTGCTGCCTTCACCTCCTCCAGCTCTGACACACAACTGCTGCACCCAAAATCTCCCCTCCACGCTGCTGCCCAGGCTATTTTTGACAAGCACCTGCAGCCTCCTGCCTTCAAGGGCCCGAAGAGGAACAACAGACAGCTTCTACATTTATTACAGTTTAACACAGTCTTGGACAGAGGAGAAGCAGCAGAAACCAACATGCAAAACAATTAAAAGTCCCCAGGGGCTTGAGGAAGAGCACCCACAGCTCAGCTCCTGTACCTGCTCCCAGCAGTGTCTCTGGGGCCCTTTCCCTCCAGCTGCTGCTCCGTCGTGCCCCAGAGCGAGACGAGGTCATGGCAGACACCAAACCTACACACACACAGAGGAGAGGACTGGCCTGGGATTGTGTCTTGATGAGTCAGGACTGTTATCTGACTGAGTTCAGTGGGCTTTGAAACCAGGAGGGCATCTTAAATATCATCCATGTAGACAGGGAGAAGAGGGATCCTTCAGGAAGAGGCAGCGGCAGGAGATGAAGCTCAGGTATTTGGGCAGAGTTTTCCTGTGTCAGAGCTGGCAGCTCTTGGTGCCAACAGCTCTTCTCAATGCAGCTGTTAAACAACAAATGTGGCTTTCCTTCCACTGGCTTCACACCTCGGTCTTCACCAGTATCTTCTCCTGCAGCCCTGCTGCAGCCAGGCTCCAAGTTCAGCCAAGGGGACAAGTTCCAGGAACAAACAGGAACTGTCAGGTATTTAGAGCTGGACACAGGTGCTTGGAGAAGGCCCCAAGGCAGGAGGAGCCTTGGCTGAGGCAGCTGGACAGCCCCACTCACTGGAGGGAGAGCTCTCACCCCTGCCCTGCTCAGCCTCACCACCCTGGAGCCAGCACGGAGCAGGAGTGGGGGTGACCTCACTCTGCTCCCCAAGAGCTGCCCTCATTCCCCAGCACCTACAACGCTGAGGACCCAGAGGGACAGGCTTTTAGGGCAGAGGTCAAACTCATCCTGCACACAGGAAAGCCCTGGAGTTCCTTTGGTTTAACCGTGTCACTTTTCCATGGCAGGATTCCATGTCACTGTCCCTGTCCTTTTGCTCTGGTGAGGCTGCACAGGGAGCTCAGACATAGCACAACTCTGAGGAGCTGGGTGGCCTAGGGACAGCTCACAGGTGGTGTTCAGCCCATTACAAACTGATTCCAGATACCCTCCCAGCAGGAAAGCTCCACTGCAAGCTCTCAGGGGGACAAGAAAGATCTTGGGACCTGCCAGAGCTCAGTGCCAGGACTGCACAGCCTTTGCTGTGCACAAGAGAGAACTAAGTACTTCCCTCAAGAGTCCTTCCTGAGCCCCAGAAACACAAATCCTTCCCTGCCTTCCTCTCCCCCTTCTATTCCTGTGGCTGCCCCAGTGCTGCTGCTTCACATCAGTGCCCACGGAGGGACAGTCTGGTGTCAGGTTGGGTCAGGGCTATGCAGCCCCAGAGAACCAGAGCAGACCTGAAGGAGCTGCTTCCCACTCCCAGCAGCCACAGCCCAGAACCAGAACCTGAGGAATTGTGTGTTTAGCAGCACTTGGAGAATCTTCCTTCCATGGACTCACTCATCACGTCTGAAACTGGGTGAGCTTTTCCCAGACCCAGCACACAGGGCTCCCACCAAGGGAGGGAGAATTGTCCCATCCTTCGTTCCTTGTCTTGGAATGAACTCTAAAATGAGAATTTGCTCCCTTATCCTACAGCAGCTCAATTCTGTTAGAGCCTTTGGTGAAAAGCCTTCTAGAAATGCAGGTAAATTGTCAAGCCCATCACCTTGTGACCAGCACCTCTCCCAGCAGCAAGGAAAACACATTCTCCTGCTCCAGGCAGGGATGAGAACACCCAGGAATGGGCCACGAGCCCAAGTTTTGATTCAATGAATAATCAGCTTGAGCTACTTGGGATTTAAGAAGCTGCAGCAAACAGAGCAACAATACCAACTACTTACTAGAGCAGAGAGAGAAAAAAAGAAAGAGCTCTCCTTGGCAGGAGCTGAACCACAGAGTTCCACACACAGCCCAGCTCCCAGCATCCCACAGGCAGAAGAGGAATCCCACAAAGGATCTGCAGCCAGCCCCAGCAGCTGCCATGAAATGGATGGAAATCTCCTGTGTCCCAGCAGGAAGATGAACTTCCCTTGGGATTGCTCCTCACTCGTAGATCCAGTGTGCAGCTGTGTCCTCCCAGCACGGCAGCTCCTCTGGGCGGAACCAGAGCGAGATCTCCTGCTGGGCACTCTCCACTGAGTCACTGCCATGGATCACGTTCCTGTGGGCAGGGAGAAAGGGAGCAGCTCTAACCAAGCTGAGAAAGGTGGGAGAGGGATGCTGCAGCCTGGAAAATTCCCCCTTGACCAATGTCATTAAACTGATGGAGGCAGTCCTATCACACACCACTCATCCTTCCAGCAGTGCTCCCCCCTCCTATGCTGAGGAGCCATTTGTTTGCTACAGGAGGAGCTGCAGGTGGCTGTAGCTCTGGGATTTGCATTTTTCATGTCAGTGATTCCAGCTGTGCCTCCAGATTTTCCACCTTCCATCAAAGCAGGTTTGGTATCAGACACCAGGAAACAGATCTAAGCCAGGATGGTTCAGCAAGAGCTGTGTCTACCACAAGCCAGGCTGGGGCCACCCAAGGTCACCACCCATGGATATTCACCTGCTCCCATGAAAGGACTGAGTGGGAGCCTCCCTTCCTCTTCACAATCCCAATTACCAGAGGAAAACAGGCAAACCCCACCTGCTTTCAACAGAGGACTCGGGAGGAAGGAAAGACACAACCCAGGCTGTTCCTCCTATTAAAGCCAACCCTGGGAAGCAGAGCTCAGCTCTGGTCTGAGCACAAAAGGGAGAACTTCTGCTCTGGGAATGCAGACTCATGTGGCTCTGGCAGGCCTGGCACAGGAATGCCTGGACAGGATGCCCTGGAACACTGAGGGAAGAAGTCAAATTCCAGGATGCCCTGGAACACTGAGGGAAGAAGTCAAACTCACTTGCTGACTTCAACACAGAAGTCTCCTCGGATGGTGCCAGGCCTGGATTCAGCTGGATTGGTCTCCCCGATCATGGTGCGAACTGTCTTCACCACATCCAGGCCCTGCCAGACCTATGGGAGACCAAAACCAGGATCAGCCTCCACAACTGCCCCAGCAGGTCACATCTGCCCTCTGAATTCCCCACTGGATCCACCTGGGTGAGAGACAGCAATGGGGCTCTCCAAATTATTCTTCCAAAGTCGATTTTGGAAAATAATCCAAATTGTCTGTGGATTTCTCCCCATCCCTGGAAGCATTCCAAGGCCAGGCTGGACGGGGCTTGGAGCAACCCAGGATAGTGGAAGGTGCCCATGGCAGGGGGTGGGACGAGACCTTTAAGGTCCCTTCCAACCCAAACCATTCTGAGATTTAATTTACAACAGAAAACATCCCTGCAGTTCAGTACAGCTTCAAGAGACCCTCTGAGGGGAGATAGCACCTTACTTCCACTGTGCCAACAGGCACTGCTGCTCACACTTTGCACTTTGTCCCTGTTCCTGGCCAGCACTCACCATGGCCACGATGGGCCCGGAGCTCATGTACTTCACCAGGCGGCCGTAGAAGGGACGGTCCCGGAGGGCCACGTAGTGTTCCTTCAGCAGCTCCTCCGAGGCCTGCACAGAGCACAGAGCTTAGTCTGCTCCCACACGGGGGGAGCTGGGCAAGGGCTGCACCTCAGGGATGCAGGAAATTAAGGGAATTAAGCTCTTGCACAGATGCTCAATTCCAGGAGTGAAACAGCAGGAGCCTGACACAGACCAGGAGCTTCCAGCTGGCAGCTTACAGTGACACAGCCAAGGGCAGACATGCTCCCCACAGCTGGAATCACCCCTCCCAGTGCCAGCTCTCCTCTGAGCTGCGAGGATTTGGTGCTGGAATGACACCAGCAAGCCGTACAGGCCGGATGACAGGCAGAACCCCCAGCAGTTACTGCCACGGCCGTGGCCTGGGGGGCTGCAGGGGCTCCTCGGCTCCAGGAACCCCCAGCCTGGGTGGGCCCAGCCGCTCACCTGCAGCAGCTTCATCCCCACCAGCTGCAGCCCTTTCCTCTCGAAGCGCCGGATGATCTCCCCGACCAGGCGCCGCTGGACCCCGTCCGGTTTGATGGCCACGAAGGTTCGTTCATTGACCCCGCCGAAGGCTGCAGGGACAGGGCAGAGGTCTGACGGGGGAAGGAGACGCCTCCGGGCCTTCGGCCAAGCGGGCACAGGGTGGTCGCAGGCCGTCAGCCGTGGGGACCCAGGGCGGTTCCCGGGTTCCCGCAGAGGAGGGCGGGGCGGTCCTGGCCGCGGCCTCGGGCGCAGAGGGCACAGGGGGGCCCTGGCCCGGGCGTGCAGCCGCGGGGTCCCTCCCGGGGAAGGGAGGTCCCTGGCCCTCAGGCACAAGGGGAATGGGGGTCCCTGGTCCTCAGAGCCGGGGCCGGGGGTCCCGTCCCGCCCGTACCACTGTGGAAGAGGCCGGCGAAGAGCCCCAGCACCAGGCAGATCATGGCGGCGCCGCTCTTAAAGGGACCGTGCTGCCCCCGCGCTGTCACCGCCCCCCGCGGAACCATCGTGCTGGGGGCGCGGAGCGGCGGGGCCGAGACACGGGAACACCGGGTACGGCCCGTTCCCATGGCAACGGGCGGGGCCCGGTGCCCGCCGGGGTCACGCTGGTGGCGGGGGGGACACCGGGCTCCACCTGTGCCAGGTGTCCCAGCCGCCGCCTCTGAGCTCTCCTGTGCCGCTGGCCCGGCGACAGCGTCCCGCGTGCTCATGAGACTGTTTTGCCTTCGCTATCTCTGTCGTTGCGATAACGACGAACCCTAGTCGTGGTTAGACTGGTCCGGTTATGGGGTGTCGCAGTCGAGCTAGGAGCGAGACAGAAACTCACCAGCCAACTGTGACAATATGAAGAGAGCGTTTATTTAAAACACATACTTTTATAATACTGATAGTTGCCATTAGCTGATTGGTCTTATGGTAATTTATCTGACTCCATTGGTGGCTTCAGCTAACGCAGTTCCAAGGACACTGTCTCTAAACTTAACTATTGTTTACATTTCTTCTTCACAGACTCACTTGTTACCTCTAAACTTTCTCTCTGGCTGTATGAATACAGCCACAATGGGGCAGCTGCTGTGGTACTGACCAGCCCCTCTATGTCGGGCAGGCCCAGGCTGGCACCTCAGGGACAGGAGCTCTGAGCTCCCCCGGGCCGTGCTGACCTCTAAACTTTCTCTCTCTCCATCCCCGCAGGGCTCGGAGCTCCTCGGTTCAGAGCACGTGTCGCTGATTGAATTTTGCGGTGGAACACCCCGGCTGTTATCGCGCTCTCAGCCTAAGGAAGGTCGTTAGGAGCACTCCAGGGCTCCATTTCCTGCTCTCAGGAACTCACCTCTTGGTTCAGCTCCCTCCAAAATCAGCCTCTGGAAATACCAGCACATGAAATACCTTCGCCAGGTGCCCTGTAGAGAGCTGGATTTGCTCCCAGAGCTGTTCAGGTGCCTCATGGAGGGCTGGGTCTGCTTCCATCCTGCTTCTCGTGTCCAGAGACAGTGTTCTGCTTCCTCTCCTCTGTTCAGGTCTTGGCTGGGACAAGCAGGGATCTGTCTCCAAACAGGAGGGATCCAGCTGCTTTATCCAACACAGTTTTGAGTAAATTATTCCCGCGTTGGTACCAGTAAGTAATTAGTGGTCGTATCCTGGAGGTCCAGAGCGTGGCTTTGCCTGAGGAAAGCTGACCCCGTTTGCTCCAGCACAGTCGTGCTGCGCTGGTTATTATTCTGCCCGTGGAAAAGCCTCTGCAGGATAAACACTGTCCGTTGTGGAGTCGTGGGCACGGCTGGCGAGGTGAGGGCGGTGCCAGAGGATTTTCCCCGCTGTTCCGGAGCTCTGGTGTCGGCAGAGGGAGCGCAGGCAGCGCGGAGGAGCTGCCAGCCCTCGGCAGCCCAGGGTCCGTCCCGTCCGGGGCACGCCTGCTGGGGGACTCCCCTAAAACACTGCTGGAATTTTAAGGTGCACAAGCAGCGTGTTGTCAGCCCTCCCCTTGTGTTCTTAGGGACAGCCGGGCTATTTTGGTGGAACATCTCAAACAAATCCCGTCTGGAGCAGGTGTCTGTGAAAGGAAGCAGCCCTCACGCGGTTTGGAAAGGTTGCAGAGCGTTCTGAGGAAGCTGCCTAATAGATGGCGTCAGCTCTCATTTAGCTGCTCACAGAGCCACTAATTAAGGTGACATCTGTGTGTGTCCAGCCTGGTGTGCGGGAGTGGGGCTGAAGGAGTGTGGCAGGTGGTGAAACCCAGCTTCCTAACTCCAGCCTGGTGGCTGATCTCAGTCTTCCTTGACAGAAGGCTAGTTCAAAAATAATGATGTTTCTGTCAATTTAATAAGATTTATTCTAGGACACTTTTCAAGGTGCCTGCAGAGGTGTCAGTGATGAAGTCAACAGCTCAGTCCCCAGCCCAGCCAGCACCCATGTGTGCTGCAGACAGCCAGACTTCCACACAGGCAGAATCCCTCATTTCACACTCCTTTTATTTTTGTTGTTTATTAATGCTGATGAAACACCTCATTTTGTCATACCCAGGTTGTTCTCATTCTCCACAGATCTCCTCAAAGATCCCGGTGCAGGCACTTACTTGGGTGGAGGTTTTAATTCCTTGGGCTGTAAATGTTCTTTTGAGCCTCAGGCAGTTCCCTGCAGCAGAACTTGGAGGAGAAACATGTCAAACACTCTCCACTTGAGTGAGTCCTTCTCATCTTCTCTGGCAATGATGTGCTGTGGGGAAAAAGCTCTGGCTTCCCTCTTTAGGAGTCCCAGAATGCAGATTACTGGTTTCCAGGTAGCTTGGGAAGTGGAGCTGGGCCTGATTCCCAGGCAGATTATTCCTGAGCCAGTGTCTTTTAGGCACAGTTTTAGGCAGGTGTGTATCTAGGGTGAGCACAGGAAGCTGCAGTAAGCAAGAATGAGACTACAAATCCTTCCTACAGAGCTTTCACTTGGGTGCTCAGCATTCCCAGCCCAGATGTGTGCATGGAATGGTGCCACAGGCAACAGCTGCACATCTGGAAGGCTGAACAAATTTGCTGCCTCATTTGGAAAGCCCAATGATCACTTTTTGAACCCCTCACTGGGAACCTGAAAGGCCAGGTACCTTGTGGCACCAAATACCTTCTCATTTCAGTGGGAAGGCTCAGTGTGGAAGGATCCTAGTGTGGCAGGGGAGGCTGGGAGGGGCTGTTCCCGTGCTCGCCCCCACTGCAGGAATTTCAGGCGGAGGCAGAACTCTATTTTTGCTCTTGCTGGATAGAACATTGCAGATCCTGTGGTTATGTAAGAGATGCCAGAGCATGTAGGTGCAGATAAGGTGGCCATCCAACACTTTACAGTGCAGACAAAGGCTTTTTGTCTCTTTTCATCACACTTAGCAACTCCTGCAGTTGGCAGTGCCTTCCTTCTCTGGCTCTTTTTGAACCTTTTTGCTTGTTTGGGGAGGATTTTCACCTTTCAATTCAGCCATGGCCTTTCACCGTCATAGCATTGGCACAGCCTGGACTGTTGGTGCCTCTCACAGTGTGGGCTCTGCACAGGTGCAGACCTGTCTACTTTCATATTGGACCACTGATCCTGCTGGAAATATTTCACCTTTTAGGATAAAGAGGGGCTGGTGGAGCCAGAAGATTTCCTTAAGCACCTTTTGCTGCGTGCAGGGGATGCAGATGTCAGAGCCAGAGCTATACAAAGTGCTCCACAGCAAGGTCACTTTCCAAGGGAACATGGAACAGACAAGAGGATCCATTCCAAAGTGCCATTGCTCCACCCTGGAACAAAGCTCTGATACAGAGGGGGGTGGTCTGAAAACTGGGAGTAGCTGTTTGAGTTCAGCAGAAGGTCTCCAGGGATACACCTTTAACCCTAGGACAGGTGCTGCTTCCTCAAAGGGAACGGCTCAAACCAGACTTGGCTCAAACCAGACTTGGCTCAAACCAGGCTTGCCTTTCCTTGCATTTGGCTTTTCCATTCTCGTGGAATCCATGAAAGATTTCCTCAAAAGAAACACTCAGGGTACACAGCCCAGGGAAACACTTGCACTTTGAAGCAGAGGTTTGTGTTAGTTCTCACTTCTGTGCAGTGCTACAGCATTTTATTTATACCTGTCTGGGCAGCCTGTGCTTCTTCCCTCCCTGGGAGGAATTCCCAGTCCATCCAGTCCCATCTAGACTAGGGAAGGACAGGCTGGAATAGGCAGTGCCAGTGAGGAGATGGGTGCTGATGCTCTGGAGGTGAGCCAGGACACTGGCTGCTGTTCAGTGCCATGAGAGATGTTCACGGCCTGGAGCCCCTGTCATGTGCTCTGAGTGTGTCACTTGTGTGCTGCTCCCAGTCCTGGCTCCTTCCTGTCCTTGTAGGTGCAGAGGAGTCTCCTCTGTGCTGGTGGTGGGATCACATCCAGAACTCCTGCACAGATGCAGCTGCAGTAGCTTGGTCTGTCCTGTTCTGCCTGGAGTATTTAATAGAATCCCAGAAGGGTTTCAGCTGGAAGAGACCTCAAAGCCCATCTCATTCCACTCCCCTGCTATGGGCAGGGACAGCTTCCACTAGCCCAGGTCACTCCAAGCCCCATCCAACCTGGCCTTGGGCACTTCCAGGGATCCAGGGGCAGCCACAGCTTCTCTGGGCACCCTGTGCCAGGGCCTGCCCACCCTCCCAGGGAACAATTCCTTCCCAATATCCCATCCATCCCTGCCCTCTGGCAGTGGGAAGCCATTCCCCTTGTCCTGTCCCTCCATCCCTTGTCTCTAGTCCCTCTCCAGCTCTCCTGGAGCCCCTTTAGGCCCTGGAAGGGGCTCTGAGAAGTCCCTGGAGCCTTCTCTTCTCCAGGTGAACACCCCCAGCTCTCCCAGCCTGGCTCCAGAGCAGGGAGGCTCCAGCCCCAGGAGCATCAGGGATGATTTCTCAGGGACAGCCCCTGCCTCACCACCTCCTCAGCTCCTCACCTAAGCCTGTGAGGATAAATGTTTTTGTATAAAAACCCAGCTGTGGCCTGTGCACTTCTGCTAGCGGAGGCAGCCAGTGGGTCTCACCATGGTTTGGGGTCTCCTCTCACTCACAGGGGAGCTGCTGCCACACCTTTATGTCCAGCTCCAAGTCAGATCAGAGGTGGCAGATGTGGCACTAAGCCTGACCTTTCCCTCTTTACAGACAGCAGCCCTGGGGTGTGAGTGTGTAGGGCTCCTGCATGAGCCCTGTGCCCAGAGCAGGGCAGGCAGCAGCCCCTGAGCCTGGGAATGCAGAGCCCCAGCTCCCAGGAAGCTTCCTTGTCTCATGAGGAGATACTGGAGGTAAAACTTACAGTCCTTGAAGTTTTCTGTCACTTGGGTTGAGCTGATGGCAAAGTCCCACGTGTGTGAGTTCGGTGAAGGAATGCTTTGCCAGGGAGGTGGTGGCTGGCTTGGATCGGGTTGCATCCACTTGCTTACACCTTCATCCTGGCTGGCAGTGGGATCGAGGAGGAACTGCAAACTTTGAGGCACTGTTTGGAGCCCCTTGTTCTTAGGACCCTTGTTCAGAGGGGCCTGAACGCAGCCTCTCCTCTCCAAATCCATCACCAGCTGCTCAGCTGTGAAAGGGGCTGTTGGTTCTCCCTCAGTTCCTGCCTTGCAGAGCCTGTCCCCCCAGCAGTGCTCCTTGTGATGCCACAGCAGTCACAAAATAGGTCAAACACCATCTAAACCCTGGCTTGATATCCCTTGAACTAAATTCCTGCCCTGCCTGACTATGCCCCAAAGGGGGTTAGGACTCATGGCTCTCCGGGAGCTAAGAAAGCTGAGCAGCTTTGCTGTAGCTGCGTGAACAGCTCTGGGCAGCCCGGCTCCGTGCCCTGCCATCCCTCCCCTGCCATCCCGGATCCGTGCCGTCCATCCCCTGCCATCCCCGCTCCGTGCCCTGCCATCCCGGCTCCGTNCCCCTGCCCTGCCATCCCCGCTCCCTGCCCTGCCACCCCTCCCCTGCCCTGCCGGCCCAGCCCTAGCTCATCTCGCCCAGGGAAGTTGTCCAACCCATGTGCTTTCAGGGAATCATTAAGGTTGGAAAAGACCTCCAAGATCAAGTCCAACTTTTGACCAAACATCACTGTGCCCGCTAAGCCATATCAGGACATCCACTGTTTTTTTGGCCACATCCCAGGGATGGTGACTCACTGCCCTGCTGCTCTCACCAGGTGACTGGTGACACCAGCGCTAGCAGGGGTGAAGAGGGTGAGAACCTTGGGCTATCCTGGCTCACCTGAGCTTTGGTCAATGTGCTACATTTCACCTCTCACTTCTCTGGGTGCTGCAGCCATGGGGGAACACCACAGTGCTGTGTGTAGCAGGAATTTGGCCAGCACCTCTCTGACAAGGGCAACAACAAAACACCTGGACAAGTGAGTCATTCCCTCACATCTCAAGCCCAGAGCTTTGGGAAACCTCAGTGAAAGTTCAAGGAATGTTTGTCTGTGGCTGCCAGCCTGTCCTTGATGCTGTCAGTGGAAGGCCCCAGATTATTTGTGTGTCTCAAGATCCTTCTGAGTCTCTGCAGATGAAAATCTGTTCTCGTGGTGAATGCAGTGGTGACTCAGCACCACTGACTAGAGGGAAGATGACCTTAGGAAAATCTTTTCACCCCCATGCTCTAGAGATGTCCAGGAAAGAAGACTGAGTGGGAAAAAATATTAGCCCTTGGCAGAAAGAGGCTTTAGAAGAAGCCCAGAGCTTAATGTCAGGGGAGGGCTGCAAAGTCTGGGGTCTGGGCACACACCAGCCTCAAGCCTTGCTCCCAGCTCTTTCTGCAGGAGACAGCTGGAGCTGCAGGAGTTTCCTTCCTGCCCTTCCAGGGTCAGGGGTTGCAAGAGCAGAACAACAACCCAGGACTCTGGCAGGTGTGGAAGTGACAATTCCAGCAGTAGAACAGAGTCAGCCCTGCAGCAGCAGCAGCTACAGCAGAAGCAACCCCTCCCCTGCTACAGATGAGCCCTCAAAGCCCTCTGTGTCCTGTTAAAGCTTGGAGGACAAGGGCAGGGAGGGGTGTCATGGGCATCTTCCCTAAAAGCTCTGTGTTGATGGAGCAAACAAGCCCTGAATGTGCCACCAGCTCCCCAGGGAAGCAAGCCTTGCCTCTGGGTGTGTGATTAAACCAGAGCCTTGTTCCAGTAGTACTTGCTCATCCTCCTGTTGGCCTTCCCAGGCCTCTCCCTGCTGTGGTCTCACTTCCCAGGACCTGCTCACATCACCTTGGCATGTTCCCCAGGGGATACCTTTGGCTGCCCACCTAGCCAGGGCAGCTCAGTGGTTGTTGGGGCAGCCACTGTCCCCCATGATCTGTCCCTCAGCTCTGGTTTTGATGTCCCAGTGGCTGCTGCTGCAGTCTGACAGCCACAGTCCCACAGGCAGAAAATGTGTCACTCCAGAGCTGTGGGGGCTTTCCACAGGACACCAAGCTCTCCTCATGGTGTACCCCACACCTTCCTTGCTCTTCTGTTGTCTGATCCTTCAGGGAGCTGTTTTAGCTCACCAAGTTCTCCTTCCCCCCACGCCCCTGAGCTTTCTGCTGTTCCTGACTGAGAATGGCAGGAGCAGGATTAGACTGGGATTCTCTGACCCTTTTGACGACAGCTCACCAATGGATGAAGGCACATTTTTATCAGGATGTGCTTGTTTTTGTGAACATTAATCACATAAAACTCCTACTAGATGAGGAACTCTGACATACATAATCTCACGTAGTCAAATACTCTCCTGTCCTTTTCCTTCCACCGGAGCCTTGGTCTCTGGCCTCAGCACAGCCTCTTTGGAAGATGCGTTTCTTCCCAGTGCCAGAGGGCAGGGTTAGATGGGACATTGGGAAGGACTTGTTCCCTGGGAGGGTGGGCAGGCCCTGGCACAGGGTGCCCAGAGAAGCTGTGGCTGCCCCTGGATCCCTGGCAGTGTCTGAGGCCAGGCTGGATGGGATTTGGAGCAGCCTGGGACAGTGCAAGGTGTCCCTGTCCATGGCAGGGGGTGGGATGAGATGCACTTTAAGGTCCTTTCCAACCCAAACCATTCTAGGATTTTATGAAGTGGCCTTACGGCTCTCTCTGGAGAGATAGCACAAAACTGAGTGTGTGCAAGATCTGTTTCCAAGTGATAGGTATTTGTTTGTTCTGAGCTTTATCTCCCCCATCCTGACATGTCTGGATGAAGGCTCAGTCATGGATCCCCACTGTAACAATGGGATTGAGTCCTGCAGGGAAGACTGGGGTCTTCTAGAGTATCTGTGCTAACTGTTCCCTCCTCTTCTGTGCTCGAAGGCCTATGGAGAATGCAGCACAGAAGGTGACAAGTGACACCCTCTGAGCATCCCAGTGACATGGGACATCAGTGGCAAAGACCACTGTGTTGGGGCAAACTTACCCTGCCACATCTCTAAACCCAGCCTTGTTCTGGTTCTGTCCTGGTCCCCACAGAGGGACTGTGGGTGGTGTTGGTCACTCCTTTTATCTGCCAGTCCTTTATCACAGTGCTTGGCTGTGGCTGAGCTGCAGCTGGGAGCCTGGCCAGGGGAAGCAGCTGATTCTCCTTCAGAACAGACACTTGTACATCAATAAATGTCTTATTACAGATGCTTTCTTCAGCCTCTTGGCTCTCATTTCCTCTTTCAGCTTCTCCAGCTTTCTATCCTGCTGGCTGGAAAGCTGCTTGTCTCCTGTGAGAGCTAAGGAATGTTGGAACAGGGGCTGGGTGTAGCTCTGTCCTTGCAGGTGAGGTAGTGGACAAGCCATGCATTTTCTTCAGTGTGTCCTGCTCTGGCTCTTTGTGGGATCTTTACTGTAGATCCTGCTGTGGCTCCCAGGGACAAGTAGGTCCTGTTTGAGTCACTTTGGAAAACACCTGCTGACTGTCAAAACCAGCTGAGAGGAGGGAGAACCCCTTCCTTGGGGTAACACAGCTCAGGGCAGGGGAGTTTGTTCACTGAACTCCCAACACGAGGAAATGCTGAAAAAGCTCCAGAAAATCCATGGGAAATGGTGGGTTAGGATGAGATTCTCTTTTCCCAAAGCAAATGCCCCATTATTACTCAGAAATAACCACAGCCAGGATGGGAGTGGGTCAGGGCTCCCACAGTGCCTGCTGAGATTTGGGATTGTTCACTGGGATTTTCCACAGTCACACACAACCCCTGAACTTCTTCCCACAGCCCTGGAGCAACCAGTGCTGCAGGAGCAGGAGAGCCCCTCCAAACCACGCTCCTCCCTGCCAGGGATTCCTCTGCCTCCAGCTTCTGCTGCTTGAGGCAGTTCCTGAGGAAGAGCAAACCAGCAAGGCAGCTTGTTCTGGCTGCAGCACCAGTCCAGAGGCATGGACAGAGCCTGACCTACTGCAATAAAGTTCTCATTCAAAGCCTGGCCCCAGAGCAGCAAGAGCCATCTTTGCTTCAGGATTTGGGAATGAGCTCAGCAGGGAATAAGTGCACATGGTGCAAGAAGTTTTACCTGAGCCTGTGGGGGTCTGTGATGGGAGCAGAGGAAAAGGCAGCAGCTGGCATGTGTTGGAAGGAAACCCACAGTGAGAACTGGTTAAAAGCCATTTCCCATCCACACCTCAGCCCTGTTCCACTTTCCAATGCCCTCTGCAAGGCTGACAGCACCAGCTCAGCCCTGACTCCTCAGCTGTCCACCAGAGGAGAGCTCAAAGGCTGGGGAAAAGCCCCATGGGCTGACCACAGGCCTGCAGGGACTGGCCTGGGTTGGCACCAGTCCTGTGGGAGCACAGAGCCCATTCCCTGGCAGTGGCATGAGGCCACAGCACAATGAGCCATTTGTCCAGATCCTAATCCAGCACTTCCCCTCAGCAGGACCACAAAGTCTTGGAGGGGCTGCTCTGATTGCCAGGCTCTGGGGTGGGGGTTTGGGGTGTTTTTCCCAGCATGACCTGCCAGAGGACAGGCACTATAAACCCTGCAGCCTCCCTTCCAGTGCACAGCCACAGGCATCGGCCTGGCTCCACTGAACATAATCCCAGCCAGACTTCTGCTTCAGTGGGAAGCACAGGAGCCCTGCACAGGGCAGAGACAAGGGAATCTGTGCTGCCTTCACCTCCTCCAGCTCTGACACACAACTGCTGCACCCAAAATCTCCCCTCCACGCTGCTGCCCAGGCTATTTTTGACAAGCACCTGCAGCCTCCTGCCTTCAAGGGCCCGAAGAGGAACAACAGACAGCTTCTACATTTATTATTACAGTTTAACACAGTCTTGGACAGAGGAGAAGCAGCAGAAACCAACATGCAAAGCAATTAAAAGTCCCCAGGGGCTTGAGGAAGAGCACCCACAGCTCAGCTCCTGTACCTGCTCCCAGCAGTGTCTCTGGGGCCCTTTCCCTCCAGCTGCTGCTCTGTCGTGCCCCAGAGCGGGACGAGGTCATGGCAGACACCAAACCTACACACACACAGAGGAGAGGACTGGCCTGGGATTGTGTCTTGATGAGTCAGGACCGTTATCTGACTGGAATCCAGAAAACTCCATCCAGGAGGCCACCTGAACATCCTGAGTTGGAAGGGAGCCATGAAGATTATCAAGTCCAACTCCTGTCATCAAGTCCAATTTCTTAAATGTTGTCTGTGCCAACAGAGAGAAGAGAGATCCTTCAGGAAGAGATGCTGGCTTCCATAGCAAGTCAGGAGATGAAGCTCAGATATTTCACCACAAATTTCTTGTGTCAGAACTGGCTTCTCTTGGAGCCAGCAACTCTTCTAAATGCCTGTGATGGATGTCAAGGCCAAAGATTTCCAAAGCACTGGAGAAATCTTTGTCAAAACATAGAAATGGATGTCCCCAGAAGGAAGAGGTGCATCAGGCTTGACTGGCCCTTGCAGACAAGACAACAAACCCCCACCCACCTGGTGTGCAGAGCCATTATGTCCTCCTGCACCTCTTCCTTTGGCACGCCTCCGCATCCGAGCCGCACGAGCTGTCCGAGTCGCTCCCCGAGGACGAGGAGGAGGAAGGCTTTGACGTGCTATAGTTCATGCTCAAGACCCAGCCCAGTTTGTTGTGCAGCACCTGCTTGAGTCCTGGGGGCAGGGGCAGCACCTCCAGCGTGTCCACGTAGTCGGGCAGGAGCTGGCGCAGGCGGAAGCAGCACAGGTACTGCAGGGATGTGCGACTGGCGCAGGACCGGATCACCTTCATGCTGCTCTTGGCCGCCGTCGAGCACACCATGGGGTAAAACTTCTTGTTCTGCAGCTTTGTGGCTGCCACCCCTGCCAGGGCACAGCACCAGGGACGGCATGTTAGTTTAGACAGTGTTGCATGAACATGTTATAAGCTTCTCTGCATGCAGGCTTGCAGAAAAGTCTTCTCATGGAAAAGCATCTTTTACTGTCTTTTACTCTGTACAGTTTCTATAAACAAATCTCTGAGCTGTGTTTCAAGGACATTTTAATTTCTCTACCTGTCTCCTGATATAGGAGATGGAGGTTTTCTTCCTCTCAACCTATGAGGTAAAAAGTTGTTATCTCTAATTGTGTAAACTATTCTAACATTCCTTGGACGGAGCTGGAAGCAAGAACTTCAGACTGGGGCAGATAATAACCCAAATCCTTTGTATTACGGAGTCATGTTAATAAATCATATTTAACCTTCCGATATTATTATCAAAAGTCCTGTGTCAATGCACGGACCACAACAATAAGACAGAGCGATCTCCCCCTTCCCACCTACCTAGAACGCATTAACTGCAAAGCTGTTGGGAAAAGCTTTCTAAAATCCCAATCTATTAAACAACAAATGTGACCTTCCTCCCACTCACTTCACGTCTTGGCCTTCTGCTTTCCCAGTGTTTTCTGCTGCAGCCAGACTGGAGTTCCTCCCACCCCATCCCTGGCTCTCACCTATGCACTTGCGGTTCTTGAAGAATGTGAGTGTCCCATGCCACGTGTCCAAATGCACCCCAATAATGGAGCCTTGGCCAAACCTCGAGGAGAAGTTTGTTTTGTCCCCCTTGTGATGCAGCAGTCCTGAAAAAACACCCGAAAAATGGCATTCTGTGGAAAACCTACACTCCAGAAATGCATCCCAACTCCCATGCTGCTGGTACAGCCTTGCTCAGTGCCAAAAACATCCCTGCATTTCTGACCCCTGCCCTCCCATCCCAGAGTGGCTGGTGGAAAGGTGAAAGTGAGGTTTTCCAACTCCAGAGCACAGGGAGCAGCACTGGAACCCCAAAGTGGTGCTGTGACAGCAGTACTCTGGTGCCCTGGCAGGGTCCCACACCACCTCTAAGGGCTCTGCAAAAAGTGGGCCAGGAGAGATGCTCCAAGGGCTATGAGCTGCCGGCAGCTGCTCTGGTGTCCTTAAAAATGAGATTCATAGGTCTGGTGGCACCTCTTGTGCCACTGCTGCCCACCCAGCCACCCTGTCCGTGTTACCTGTGTAGGAGAGTCCCCAGCTGTCCTCGTCCTTGCCCAGCAGGCTGCAGAAGGTGTGGCGGTACTTGTCCAGGTTGACATCCGACGTCCCAATCCCCACCATCTGGGAGGCAAAGCAGGGAGTGAGAACACAAGCTCAGTGTCTTTTCAAGCAACAATACACAACCAAGATTCTGCCTCCTCTTCTTGGCTCAGCCCAAAACACCCAGAGAGGTTGGTGAAGACAAGTTGGAGGTTTCAGGGTGGAGCTGAAGGCTCCCAGCTCTAATTTCCTTTCCTAAGTGAGGAGGCCCAGATAAAATGCTGGAGAAGGTCACTGTCCTGTTCACAGAGTCACAGAATAGTTTGACTTGGAAGGGACTGTAAAGGTCATCTCATTCCACCCCCTGCCATGGGCAGGGACACCTCCCACTATCCCAGGTTGTTCCAAGCCCTGTCTGGCCTGGTCTTGGGCACTTCCAGGGATCCAGAGGCAGCCACAGCTTCTCTGGGCACCCTGTGCCAGGGCCTGCCCACCCTCCCAGGGAGCAATTCCTTCCCAATATCCCATCCATCCCTGCTCTCTGGCAGTGGGAAGCCATTCCCCCTTCTCCAGACACTTGTTCTAAGTCCCTCTCCAGTTCTTTTGGAGCCCTTTAGGCCCTGGAAGGGGCTCTGAGGTCTCCCTGGAGCCTTCTCTTCTCCAGGTGAGCACCTGCTGGGCTGAGCCTCCCAGCCTGGCTCCAGAGCAGAGGGGCTCCCCTGAACTCTCTCCAGCAGCTCCATGTCCTGCTGCTGTTGGCCCCAGGGCTGGAGGCAGCTCTGC
>VXAX01001674.1:14892-25928 GCA_013399835.1 Leptocoma aspasia | reverse complement strand
CCCCCAGACCCCTCTCCCCCTTCCTCCCCAGCTGCTCCCGTTGACTCCCTCAGCACTGAAGGGTCTCAGTCCCGCGGTCCCTGCCCATCCCTGCGCTCCCCATCCGGGTCTGGGCTCTGTCCTGCAGTGCCTGCAGCCCCCCCAGGCAGCTCGGGGCCCCCCAGAATGTCTCGGTAGCAGTGGAGGAGGAGCAGAGTAAAGGGTGACTGGAGCCCGGGCAGAGTCTGAGCGTGTCCCCCCGCAGCCCCCGCCTGTCCCCCGAGCCTGGCCGAGGGCAGTTCCAGCCTCACCTTTGCCTGCGCTCATGGCGGCGGGCAGGGCAGGGCAGGGTTCCCGCTCCCGCTCCGCTCTCCGGCCCCTCCGACTGCGCAGGGATGGATGGAGCAACCACCTTGACGCCTGTCCAGCCACCCGCCCGGCCGGGCTTAACCCCACTGCTGCTGGCCCGGGCCGTGGCTGAGCCCCGGGGACAGCCTGGCCGGGGGCGGTAGCACCGGGACAGGCTCCTCGCTGCTCCCCCGGCTCTGGGACTGCCCATAGGGCAACTCGGGACAAGGGCATGGAGCGAGACATCCAGGAACCTGGTGGGGGTCCTGCAGAGGGTGGCCCTGCCAGAGGTGGGGTTTGTGTGGGCTTTGAGCGTGGAGGGAGGGATGGGGCAATCTCACAGGGTGTCCCACCACCGTGCCCTGAGCTCCTGGCAGGTCCTGAGCAGCAGCACTGACCCTTCCCTGCCCTGCTCTGCCTGGGAGGCCTTGGGATAAGCCCTGGCAGTGGGTCCTCACTTTCCATCAGGACACAAAAACCACAGGCTGGGGCTTGGAGCATCCGTAGGACACAGGGATTAAAGGTTTGGGGATCAGCCTTAGTGCGAGATGGGCTGAAACACCTGAGGGTTTGTGGTGATGCCAAGTGGGAAATGAGCTGGGAAATGGGACAAAACTCTTCCCTGTGTGGCACTAAAAACCTCAGGGATGGAACCCTCAGCCCCTCCTGGGCATTTTCCCATTTTCCCTCCTGTCTTGCCTCGTGGATGGGGATGGTGCTGGGAGCTCTACACCCTGCTCTGCCCAGTGCTTCTGTGCCAAGGGGGAAACAGAGCAAAGCCAGGATCCCCCTGGTGAGGTGGTGACTGTGGGGGTCCCCTGCTCTTCTGCCAGCCCCCATCCAGAGGGATGAGTGTGGGTGATGCTCCAGGGCTGGCAGATCACACTCTGCCCCTGGCAGCTCATCAAAACACCCTGGGGAGGCTGCTGACCTCCTCCTGTGTCCCAGTTTATTTCCCCAACAGGCTCAACACAGGCTCTGTGGAATCTTTTACCAGTTTCCAGGAAAGAAAAAGAAAGAAAAAGCCCCAGCAAGAGGAGCCCTGTGGCCAGTGGCTGCCAGATAGAAAAGCTATGGCTAAACCTTCCCCTGTCCACTCATCCCTGGAGCTGCACCAGGCTGGCACCAGTCACACCCACACTTCCAGGAGCAGGAATCTCTGCCCTGGGGTTGCTCTTCCCAGCCATGGTTCCCCCAGGCTGGTTTGGGAGGAGCAGATGGAGCAGGGATTCTCTCTCCCACCATTCCCACACCAGAGGCACCCCACCATGTTCCCACCTTGCCCCTTCCCATGGGAGCCTGGCACTTCCCCAGCTCACAGGCCACACCTCTGCCCTTCACCAGGCATTGCCATGCCCATGGGAAGAGGTGTTGGAGAGAGACATCCAGGCTCTAGCCTTGCCACCCAACTTTCCCACAGGCTCTGCTTCCTCTCTTCCCTTTTGGCCCCGAGTGGAATTCTCCTCCCCCTCTATTTTAATCATGTCTTCTGGGAATTTATAGATCAGGAGGGAGAAATGAGGGCTAGGGATACATGCACCCACTAATAGGCACTGAGCACATATTGACACAAGGTGTAATCAATCTGGAAGCTAAAAAGAGCTGAACCAGCACAGGTCAGCCAGCCAAAACCCACAAAACCTCGTTGGGAAGTTTAAACAAGCCCTGCCTGCAGCTGGGAGCAGGTTTATCTCTGCCTCCAGCAGCCCTCCCTGGGCAAATATCAAATGAGATGCAACGGGAAAATAAAGAGGGTAAATAAGGAACTCCCTTCCCAGAGTGGTTGTGGTGCAGGGAGGAGCTGGACCCATCTCCACCTTTGGAGATCCTTGAGGCATCTCCTCCAGGCCTGTCTCCCTGGCAGCCTGGTCTCCAGATGTGTCCCATCTCCTGTGGCAGGAGATGCTGGGAGCCTGCAGCTGCTGGTCCCTGCCCCCCAGGCCCCCCTGGTGACCCACAGCTCCACAGCCACCGTGGGGACCTCGGTTTGGGTCCCCACCATGCGTGTCCCCTTCCCAGTGTGTGGACCCCCTGTCTGATCCCCCCACCCCTTCAGCTCCAGCAAATAAACTCCCTGGCCGGGACCAAAGTCTGAGCCCCTCCCCTGGTTGCCATGGAGAAGGCTGTAATGGTATTAGGGAAAGCAGCAAAATCATTAAAAAGTAGTTTTTAAACCTATTTAAACTCTAAGGAATCATTTACCTTCCCCAACAGCCCTCCCGTGCCCGCAGGTCCTTCCTCAGGGAGCTTCCCAGTCCCTTTGGGTGAGACATGCCACCAGCTGTCCCTGTTGTCCCTGCTCTGTCCCTGGGCTGGCTGAACGGGGGAGGGGACAGTGCTGGGCCACGTCTCCTGTGGGAGCCCAGGAGATCCCTGGTCCATCCCCACCCAGCCAGGGTGTGTGACCAGGGACACTCTGGACACCAGCAGGGACAGCACCCACCCCATGAGCCCTGAGGGGAGCAGGGAGGTGACACGTGTGGCATTGTCACAGCTGAGGAAGGAAGTATTTTTAGCAAATCTTGCCAAATATTGTCCCTGTTTGGAGGAGAGCATCTCGTGTTGCCGGGGTAACCAGTGCTCCTGCTCCTCGTTCAGGACCAAAAATGTGCCCGATAAGGAGGGGAGGGGTGACACCAGCACCACAGGGCTTGTGCCACTCTCCTGGGGACAGCAGCAGGGACCAAGCCCCAGGAGTGGCACTTTGCCTGATGCTTACTGACCACCCATGTTTCTGGTCATCCTGGTCCCTGCTGCTGGAGATGGGGACCAGGGAGTGGTGGCAGCTGCTGGTAAAAGTCCCCATGGGCATCTCTGAGTGCCACCTGCTGCCCTGCCACGGCTGCAGAGGCTCGTATGGGAGGTTGGGAAAGGTGCCCAGGGATGCCAATTACTGCCATGGTGGCCCACGTGGCCACACAGAACCGTGTCACCAGCACCAGCCTGGCCAGACTGGTTGGACTGGGAGAGGTGAGGACGTCCCCAAGACATGACTCAGGGTGGCCAGGGCCTCTGCCGGAGGCAAAGATGGGAAAATTCCCAAACTCTGAGGTGTGGGGAAAAGAGGGGGCCCTGGGAGCGGGGATTTGGAGGTGCAGGGAGGCAGGGAATGGCAGGAGAGCAGTGGCTGTCAGGATGAAACTGGGTTGGGGGAGTAAGCAGAGGGAAGGGAGGCAGCCTGGCCTAACTCGTCCTGGTGACAGTGCCAGGGTGGGCAGGGACGGGGGAATGGCATTTTCCATGTCCCATGTCAGCTCTCCAGACCTGGACATGGGCTTCCTGCTGGATGGAGGGAGCAGCCTGGCTGGAGGGACCACAGCTTTCCCCCTGCCCATGATCACAAGGCCACCACCCCACCCCCTCTGGCAGGGCCTCCCTGCCTGCCCCATCCCAGCTCTCCTCCCAGCCCTGCGGGGAAGGACCTGGAGATGCCAGGGTGTGACGTGGGGCGGCAATGGGTGCTGGCAACCCACAAACCCAACATCTCCTGGGCTGCATCACGAGAGGGATGTTCAGCAGAGAAGGGAGGGGATTCTCCCCCTCAGCCCCCCTGGAGCACACAAACATCCACCCCTGGGATGCCGGGACGGGGCAGGCTTGCATGGGTCAGAGCAGATCCAGAGGGGACCCTGGAGATGGTTGGGGGCTGGAAGAACCTTTCCTGTTCTTTCTGGGGGAGCTGAGAGAGGTTCTGCAGCTTCCTCCTCCTCTCCCTTCTCCCGGCTGGGAGAGCTGGGGCTGTCTAGCCTGGAGAATACCTTGTGGCAGCCTGGGGGCTTGGAAAAGTGACAGAGAAAAGCTTTTCCTCAAGCCAGGAGAAAGGGTGGTGATTTTAAACTGGAATAGGGTGGATTTAGGTTGGATATAAAGAGAAAATGTGCTGGGGGGCATCTATTGTTGTGGTCCGTGCATTGACAAAGGACTCTTAACAATAATATCAGAAGGCTAAATATGATTTATTAAAATGACTCCATAGTTCAGAAGGATTTGGGCTATAATGTGCCCAGGTACAAAGCTCAGATGCTTACTTCTTCATGCTCCATACCAGAATGCTAGAATGCTTACAATATCAGAGAGATAACAGTCCTTCACCTCAGAGGTTGAAAGAGAAACCCACATCTTCCCAACATGGGAGACAGGCAGAGAAATCCAAATGTCTTTGAAACACACATCAGAAATTTTGTTTACAGAAACTTGTACAGAGTAAAAAAACAGTAAAAGATGCTTTCCCATTAGAAGATTTTTCTGCAAGCTTGCATACAGAGAAACTCATAATATGTTCTTGCAACAGGGATCGGTGGGAGCCGGGTGCCCAGAGGATTTGCCATCCCTGGGGCAGCGAGGCTCAGGCAGCCCGGGTGGCAGGGTGCTGTCCTGGCAGCCCGGCAGGAATCTGTCAGAGCCGGGAGCGGACCCAAGCTCCCTTTGCTGGCGCTGGAAGCCAGATGGAGCCCGTCACTGCGCTACGGCCGTGCGGCTCTGCGGAGAGCCCGGGGAGGGCGGGGGCTGCTCCCCCTGCTCCTCTCGGGGGTCCCCTCGGGGACACAGGGCCATGTGTGACCCTGCCGAGAGCTGGCAGGGCTCGAGGAGAGGTGAAAGCAAACTGCGCGCCCCAAAGCTTCCCCTGGAGCTCCTTTGGGAGCGGGCTCGTCTCTTCAAAGCGCATTCCCAGGGCTGCGTTTGAGGGTACCTGACACGAAGAGTGAAAACCCCTCAGGACAGAGCTGGGATTTGGGTCTGCTGGGGTTGTGTGGTTTAGTCCGGAATGGTGGTGGAGATTCCGGACTGCAGTGACACCCCAAAACATCATTTCTCAGCCCGAATCTGCTTTTTGTGGTATTGCCCGGAACAAAATTGGCTTCGTATTCCCAGCCCGTGGGAAAAGTGGTCACTGTCACCCCTGGTGGCGGTAGGGCACCTGCCACCCAGGTGCGTTTGCACAAATAACGCCGTGTTTGCATATGTTCCCTGTGCCCTGTGGAACGGGCTCGCTGCGGCTCAGGGAGCACCCGTGGGATGAGTGGGGCTGTTCCCCTCCAAATCAGGGTCTCGGGGTCCGGGACAGCATCCCGGGGCTGTGGGAGGGAGGTGCCCATCCTCGGGGTGTCCATGTGGGGCTGAGCCCCCCGGACACGGCCGGGGAGTGGAGCTCTGCCCGGCTCCCGAGGCTCCCGAGCACCCGCAGCCGTGGGCAGGGTGTGAATTCGGCTCCGCGCTGGGTGTGAAGAGACTGTGAATTCTCATCAACACTTCCATTACCTTAATAAAATTACTTCAGGTCTGTTAAGTTCTTTCGCAGAAAAACAAGCCGTAATTGCAGGGTTTGCAATTCTTCTCCTTCCCCGTGCCCCCCCCCCCGAAATGCTCAGCGCCTGGGTCTGGCCTCTGGGCACCTTCACTGGGGGACTCTGGGGTCTCCTCCTGCAGCCTGGAACAGGTGAGGAGCTCTGCTTGTCATGGAGCTTCTGTCAGGATGGCCCCTCTCCCTCTCATCTGCTGAGCTCTGACAGATCCTAAGGAGTTATTCAGAGCTTTGGGCTTTTTTGAACATTATATTGTCAAAGCTTTTTTTTCTGTGGGAGACAGATTCTTACCTAAACTCACCCACTCTACAGAAATAGCAGCAATAATAACCCTGAAATGAGGAGATTAAGAGCTGGATTTCATTTTAGAATCATGGAAGAGTTTGAGTTGGAAAGGGCCTTTAAAGGTCTCCCAGTCCATCCGATTTTACCCCTGTTCAAGGTTTTCCAGGGTTATCCACTCTGCCCTGCACTCCCTGTTACCTCACTCTGACCCTGGAGCTTTTCAAAATACTTTTGGTTGTGGGATTTGTCCCATTCCAGGGGACCTTGGCAGGTCCCAGTTTGGAGCCAGCAGCAGCACCCAGAGCAGCACAACCCAGATTTAGCACTGTCTGGGCTAATCCAGGCTTGTTTCAGTGCATGCTTTGTTTTAAAACATCATTTTCCACACAGCAGCTCTGATGTGGTGGGATGAATTGGGAAAGGACTTTCCTGACACCCAGAACTCAGAGATCCTGGGACCCTTTGAGCAGCTCATTGGCACAGGAGGTTCAAGACTGCAGAGATCAAGAGGAAGTTTCATGGAAGAAAATTAGATACTATGGGATGGACTTGGAGCAGGTGGTTGGTTTAGTGGGTTAATTATTGGGTTAATCAGACCTTGGAATTGTGGAATCATGGAATGGTTTGGGTGGGAAGGGACCTTAAAATCCGTCCAGTCCCACCCCCTGCCATGGGCAGGGACACCTTCCACTGTCCCAGGCTGCTCCAAGCCCTGTCCAGCCTGGCCTTGGGCACTGCCAGGGATCCAGGGGCAGCCACAGCTGCTCTGGGCACCCTGTGCCAGGGCCTCACCCCCCTCCCAGGGAACAATTCCTTCCCAATATCCCATCTAACCCTGCTCTTTATTAATTCTAAATCTCTCCTCTATTACTTTAAAATCTTCCCCCTTATTCTGTCACTGTTGGTCCATGTAAAAAGTCGCTCTCCCTCTCTCTTGCCAGCCCCCAAAGCACTGGAATATCCCTGCACTGCAGATGGAGGCCATCCCTGCAGCCAGGTTTGGGACTGGTCCATAACAGGGGCTGGTACCCCCTCAGTGGCAATATTGCTGCCCTGGGGATGTTCCTGAGCTGCTTGTCCCAGTGTCTGCTGTGGGCTAAGCTGGGAATGCAGCAACTTCCTGGGAAGTGCCATTGCTTTCTCTCTAGCAGCTCCCGGGGTGGCTCTAAGATTTGGAGCCACCTTAAAATCGAGGTGGAAGCCAGCCGCACCCTCTGGTAACCAAAGTTGGTAGCAACAGTGCTGGACCTCCCGGGAGGAGTCCCTTAGAGATCCTGCAGTCCTCACTTGGCTTCTCAGTCCCTGCTACCCAACACTGTGCAGAGACCCCGGCCTCTGAGCACATGGATCTGGGAATTGTTGCAGAGAAGGAGAATGTGAGTATTCTGACAGAGCATCTTACTGACCCAAAATACAGGTATGGAGGTCTGCAGCCCCTTCCCAGCTCCTGGAACCAGCACTCAGCCAAGGAAATCCTAACTACAGGGGAGAAATGGTAGCTGGGAAGCCTGGCTGGAATTTGTTCAGGTTCTGAAAAGGTGGATATGCTGAGCTCTTCCAGCAGCAGTGGTGGGTGAGTGGAGGGGGAGAGGAGGGCTCAGCTGGAGTGCTCTGTGCCTCCAGGTGCAGCTGGAGGACAGGAAGGAGGAGATGCACCGGCCTGGAGACCCACAGGAGGAGTTAGGGAAGCCACCTGGCTCCAAGACAGACTTCCCAGCCAGGATGGTCCTCAGTGAAGAGGAAAAACTGAAGGTAAATTTTTGGGAACTGCAGGGAGCTGAGCTGTGATGCCGTGTGAGGCCAGTAGATCCACAGTGGGAAATCTGGGAGGAAATTCCTCCTTCCAGAGGGGGATGTGTTGTGCTCAAACATCACATTGGCCTCAGAACCCATCTATGGCCTTCACTGACTTTGCCTCTCCCAGATCTCCAAAGACCTTGTGGATCTCCAGATTGAGACAAACAAAATGAAGGAGCGTTATGAGACTGAGAACTTCGAACTGAAAAATATGGTACACACATTTGGGAACAGCCAATTTCAGCCCTGCCAATACCTCACCCAGCTCTGCAGCTCCTAACACACTCACCTTTACTTCGCTTGGCATCTCCTCCTGGCTTTAGATGGAGCTGAATTCCCCCCCAGCACCCCAGAGCCCGAGGGGCTCCCATGAAATCATCTCCCTGTTCTTGCTGCTGGCCTGTGCCATGTCTAACCCTGCTGCCTCCCCTGTGCAGATCCAGGCCCTGGAGAGCCGGGTGCAGGAGCTGGAGCTGTGCAGTGCCAGGGTCACAGGGGAGCGGGATTCCCTGCGGGAGCGCCTGCGTGCCCTGGAGAGCAGCCGGCAGGAGCTGGCCCAGGAGTTCATCATCCTGAAGAGCAATTACCTGGCCCTCGGCAGAGAGCTGGACCAGGAGGTGAGAGGGGCTGCAGGCTTCATCCCAGAGCTCATCCCAGGGTTCATCCCAGAGCTCATCCCAGGGTTCATTCCAGAGCTCCCAGCTCCACCTCACATTCCCCTGGTGTGTGGGTACTTTGCTCGGTTGTGCATCCCCATCACAGCTCAGGTCCAGGGAGGCTTCTCATACAATTGTACAAAGGTTCTTGTTGAAGGGACCTCTTAAAGCCACCGAGTCCAAAAAAAACCATCCAGTGCCACCCCTGCCATGGGCAGGGACACCTTCCACTGTCCCAGGCTGCTCCAAACTCCATCCAGCCTGGCCTTGGACACTTCCAGGGATCCAGGGGCAGCCACAGCTTCTCTGGGCACCCTGTGCCAGGGCCTGCCCACCCTCCCAGGGAACAATTCCTTCCCAATATTCCATCTATCCCTGCCCTCGGCAGTGGGAAGCCATTCCCTCTTGGCCTGTCACTGCAAAGTCCCTCTCCAGCTCTTCTGGAGCCCCTTTAGGCCCTGGAAAGGGCTCTGAGGTGCCCCTGAGCTGAACACCCCCAGCTGTCCCAGCTCCAGAGCAGAGGGGCTCCAGCCCTTGAAGCATCTCCTGGGCTCCTCTGGCCTCGCTCCAGCAGCTCCATATCCTGCTGCTGTTGGACCCCAGGGCTGGGGCAGCTCTGCAGGTGGGGTCTGACCTGGGGGGGCAGAGGGGCAGAATCCCCCCTCCTGCTGCCCCTGTTGGGCTCAGCCCAGCACAGGAGGGGTTCAGGGTCCCAGCACACACGGTCAGGGCGTGTCCAGCCTCTGAGCTGTGACACGGCACAGCCTGGCCGTGGGATTTGATGTAACACAGCTCCTTCTCGCAGGGCGCGGGGACCTACCCTCGCAGCGGGGACAGGGCAGGGGACAGGGCTGTGCCCACGCTGCCCCGGCACCCCGCGGGCACAGCCCTCCCGGCCCCCCGGCGGCCCCACGGCGGTGCCCGGAGGTCACGGCGGGGCTGCCCGGGGCCGGTCCCTCCGCGCTGCCAACGCGCTTTGTTTCCCTTTTTTCTGCTTGGCTTGCGCAGCCTGCACGTGAACGGATTGGAGCCGCTCTCATTCCGGGAGGCGGCGGGAAGGGGCCTGGCAGCTTTCAGGTCGATAAGTTTATAAAAACACTGAATTCAACAAGTTTGTGATGGTTCCTTAAAATACAGACACCTTCCCGCTGACCGCCAGCTCAGCAATGATTAACCAGAGGCTTTTGGGCCCAGATTTGTGTATTTCTTTGGCTACTTCAATAGTCCTTCCTCTGTCCACTCCCTCTCCTCCCTCCCGCTTCTCCTTCTTTTTGAATCGGATGGAATGACTGACACCCTCCTGCTCCCTCCCTCCCCCAGCAGATAGTTTAGCTGCCTCAGCTCAATGACCTGGTTTTCCGTGCCGAGCTGTGCTGGGAAGATGTGGAGCAGGAATGCTGCTTTGGTCCAGCGTGTGTGGATGGGCTCTGGCAGAGCAGGACAATGATCATCCGTGAGTTAGTGACCCTTGTGGAGAGATCATTTGTCACCCAGAAGCTGAGAAATGGGAATTTCTCACAAGGAGGCGAACTCAGGTCTTGCAGGGAGTGATTCCCTCCTGCGATCCCCCTGGAGCACGAGGCAGAGCCGCTCAGCTCCCAGTTATGCCGGGCTCAGGGAGGAATAGCTCAGCCATCAGCACTCTCAGCTGCTTCTTGTCCCCAAGGGGGTGCAATGTGCTTGTCAAAAACTGGATTTTCAGGCAGCTGAAAATCTAAATGATGGGTTTAGCAGGTTAGTGGTAATAACACACTGTTTTCACATGGATCCTGGAATGTTTCAGAGAGTGAAAGCACGTGGATTCGGTTCTGTGCCAGACAGCATCCTGAAGAACCGTACAGTCACGGAATACTTTGGGGTGGAAGGGTCGTTAAAGCCCGTCTCATTCCACCCCCTGCCACGGGACACCTTTCCCTACACCAGGTTGTTTCAAGAAGTGGTGAAGCGGGTCCAGAAGCCAGAGGTGAATTCCTTGGATGTCCTCCATATGGCGAAGAGTTTACCCCAGTTCCTTGGCTCCGACTCCCAAAAATCCCTGCCTGCAGCCAGAGAGGCTCCAACTTGGCAGCCTGGGACTTGTCGCGACATGGGCCTCTTGCTCATTATTTTCCCAGTGTGGACTTTCCCAAAGGAAATGGGAAAAGCAGCCTGCGGTTCTGCCCCCTCCCCTTCCCCGGCGCTCTTCTGGGGGAGACAATGAACCTTTTTCACATTCCCAATTACAAGTGCTACTTGTGACCTTGCCAATATGTTGTCATGGCTGCTTGGCGCAGGAGCAGGTCGGCGAGCTCATTCACGGCCCCTTGTCCGGGAACAGTCGGAGCCCCTGGATTGTGGCGGCTCCATTGTCCGCGGGATCCGCGCATCGCCCGCGCCTGCCCCGGCCGCAGGAGCGGCCTTGCCCAGCCCTTGGGAAGCGCCTCGCAGGAGATGCCAGCAAGGCACTCGGTGCCTGTTTTCTGACTCGCTGTGAATTCTGCCTTTTCAGGGCTCTGACCTTTCCTCGCTCTCCGTTTCCTTCTCCTTTTGTCCCCCAGGCTCGGCCGGCTGCGGCGGCAGCCCCGGAGGGGACCCAAAGCGCTCTGGGGCTTTCCCCGGAGCCACGCCAGGCTCGGGAGCTCAGGAAAGTCAGCGAAGCCCAACTCAAAACGGGGACTGCCCCCTTTTT
>VXAX01001674.1:0-14515 GCA_013399835.1 Leptocoma aspasia | reverse complement strand
AAACCCTCCTGGGAGACATGAATTCCCCCAATGTTCCTTCCAGATCACCTGTAACAGCTTTTCTCATTCAGATCCTCTTTATCTTTTGGAAATGTGTCACTTCACACCAGCACCGCTTTGAATCTCGCTGCCTACACGGAGCTGTGGGCTGGCTGCTGCTGGGGGGATGCATTCCAACCAAACTGGGATTGTGTCATCCCAGAGGGAGGGAGGGAGGGAGGGAGGGAGGGATGGATGGATGGATGGATGGATGGATGGATGGATGGATGGATGGATGGATGGATGGATGATGGATGGATGATGGGTGGATGGATGGATGGATGGATGGATGGATGGATGGATGGATGGATGGATGGATGGATGGATGGATGGATGGATGGAGACTTGGCCCTTCTCCTTGCACTGTGGAGCCCAGCACTGCTCAAAGCTGGTCCATGGGGAAGGATGTTCCTGAAGTGTTGGGAAGCTGAATTGGAGGGTGCAGGCTGGGGGCGAGGAGGGAGCTGGAGGCCTGCAGAGCTGGTGGCAGAGCTGTGCCCAGGGCTGGCACTGGGATCTGGGTTTGAGTGTGAGATGTGCAGAGGGATAACGTTCCTGGGAATAACCCTGCTGCCTGGCAATGCATTTCCATGAGAACCAGAAAATCACCGGTATCTTTGGCCATAGGAGACAGAACTAAAATTAAAACTTGATTTGCAGAGGGAAGGGGGTGCTTCCCTGGAGCACACACCAGGAGCAGCAGGGATGTGCTGACCAGAGGGGGATTTCAGAAGTTCTTTCCTTCTTGTTTGACCTGGCAGGTGATGAGGAATGAGGAGCTGACCCAGGAGCTGCTCAGCTTGGCCAAAGAGAGCATCCACCCCCCTGGCTTGGCCCATCAATCCTCCCCCGAGCCGGGAAGAGGGAGAGCAGCGGGACATCCCCACTCTGCTCGGAGGGGGAAGGTAAGGGACCCTCTGCCCTTCCACCAGCCCCTTCGAGAACAGGGATCTACCAGGCCCCTTCTTCTCTCTCCCCAAACCAGCCCGAGGATGCAGCTGCCTCCGAACATGAGCAGCAGGAGCTGGACAGAAACGTGAGTGTGTGGGGGTCTGCTGCTGGATCCTCGGGAAGCAGAGCGGGGATTGATTCCAACTGCGGCTGGCACCTCCTGGTGCTAACTGGAGTTTTGTGGATCAGCTGATGCCTTGATTCATTTTAAATCCTTTTTTTAAACTCTGCAGCTGCAAAACAAGACAGGAATAACTCCAGATGTGCAGGCAGAGCTGGGGAGGGCAGAGGTGATTCCCTGGGTCCATGCTCTGGCAGGGAGAACACGGGCAGGAGCTTAGAAGCCAACAAGTGCAGAGGACACTTTTTTCTCTTCTTTCTCACACTTGAGAAATCTGGGGGTGATGAAGCATCCAAAACTGAGAGCACAGAGATGGTCCCTGCCTCCTCCCCATCTGCAGCCCTTGCAGAACCAGCTTGGGCTCCGCCACCAGCTCCTGCTGGGAATCTGACTCTCAACGTGAGCGTTTCCCTCGGGAGAGTGACACATGTGCACCTCCACGTGCCCTGGCTGTGCATCAGACACCATTCCTGCCGTGCTAGAGGGCACCAGTCCCTCCCAGTTAAACCAGTCCTTCCCCCAGCATGTCACTGCTCAGCTGGACAAGTGCTGAGCTCGAGGTTCTCCTCACTTTGTCCTCTCTTCACTCAGCCTTCTGCCTCATCTTCCTCTTTGTTTGTCCCTCAGTTGCTTGGAAACCAGGATCACATAAAAGTGGAGCTGGAAAAACTAAAGAAAACTCATGATGAGCAGCAGCAGAAGCTGGAGGAGCGAGTGTGAGTGTTCTTCTGCTTGGCCAGGTTTTTTGGGACTTGCTGCAGCTGATTTGACCCATGGGAGCAGGAGAGGAGGCAGTCTGCCTTTGGGGGGTACAGGGAAGGAATGATGATGCACCCTTGGAAGAAGTGAGGCCTGGAAGGAAAACCTGATGTTTTCAAGGCTTTTCAGAGCTGGCAGATGAAAGTTGGTGGTGTTCGGGGACACCTTGAAAATCCACCCTCTGTGACACACAGCACACGTGTGACAACCCAGAGATTAATCCAGCCCAGCCCTTACCCACACAGTGGGTTTTCCATCACCTTGGAATGGGGTTAATGTCCCAGGAAAGGCTGTCCCAGCAGGAATGCTAAGGGACTCGACCCTCTGAACTGTGGAGGGTGTTCATCTTTAGTGGGGAGAGATTTTGTGGCACTGGTCTACACACATTTGGAGGCTGGCAGCTGCTGCTGGGAGATTTCTGTCATTCTAAAGTGATTTTCTTCCCAAGGCTGGCTGTGTTGGACCTATGGAGAATCACAGAATCCCAGAATGGGTTGGGTTGGAAGGGACCTCAAAGCCCCTCTCATTCCACCCCTTGTCTGGGCAGGGACACCTTCCACTAGACCAGGTTGTTCCAAGCCCTTTCCAGCCTGGCCTTGAAGACTTTCAGGGATGGAGAAGGAGTTTGGGTGGCTAAAATAAACTCAGCTTCCTCCTGTGTGTCCAGGCTGGCGCTGGGGAAGGAGCTGCAGGAGGCGAAGGGAGCGGCGGGGGCCGGCCGGCACAGGCGGGCAGAGCAATCAGCGGTGAGCACGGGCTCCCTCCACCCCACCCTCTGCCTCTGCTCCTTCCCAGCTGGCAGGGCTGGGGTGCCTGCAATCCAGGTGCTCCAACACCTCTCCCTCTCCAGGGAGTTTGTCACACCAAGGTTCTCCCCGTGCAGTTTCCTCCTGCACGTGGTGGAAGTGCTGCTTGCAAAGCTGGTGGGAGGAATTTTGCTCACTGGTTTTCAGAAAGAGTTGGTGGAATCAGCGGGGTGGGGGGTGGCAAATGACAGAAGGTAGCAGGGGAATAGGGATTATAAACATTCCCAGTAGGTTCCTCTGCAAATCCAGGACCTTCCCAGCTCTAGTGAAGCCAAATATCTGGAAATGAAGATCCTCAGCTCTTTTGAAGGGTCTCAGCTCCCGCTCCTCGGCCAGAGGACCAGGACAGCAGAATTTTTGTTTGCTGTGCCAGGTGCTGCTCACATCCCAGGGCCAGCTCCAGGAGGTGGAGGCGGAGAACTCCCGGCTGCAGCTCCGGCTGAAGGAGCTGAACGAGGAATATCGCTCCCGGCTGGCACACTACATCAGGGATGTGGCGGTGGGTGCCCCCGGGCTGGAAGGGAATGGAATGGAATAGCTGGAAGGGATCCACAAAGGTCATGGATCCGGCTCCTGGCCCTGCACAGACCCCCCAACAATCCCACCCTGTCCCTGAGCATTGTCCCACAGGCACCCCAACAATCCCACCCTGTCCCTGAGCATTGTCCCACAGGCCCCCCAACAATCCCACCCTGTCCCTGAGCATTGTCCCACAGGCCCCCCCACAATCCCACCCTGTCCCTGAGCATTGTCCCACAGACCCCCCAACAATCCCACCCTGTCCCTGAGCATTGTCCCACAGGCCCCCCAACAATCCCACCCTGTCCCTGAGCATTGTCCCACAGGCACCCCAACAATCCCCCCCTGTCCCTGAGCATTGTCCCAGCACTCCTGGAGCTCTGGCAGCCTCAGGGCCGTGCCCATTCCTGGGGAGCCTGGGCAGTGCCCAGCACCCTCTGGGGGAAGAACCTTTCCTGATCTCCAGCTGCCCCTGCCCTGGCCCAGCTCCAGCTGTTCCCTCAGGTCTCTCCATACTGGCACCCTCCTCTCGTAGGCTGCTGCCAGTAAATTAGAGTAAATACATAAAGAAATGGTTTTTTTTAATCCCTGTAATCTGACCAAGAAAAGTCCCAGCAAAAGCTCACTGATAATTTTGCGTGGCCATACAGGAAATCTGGGTGCATGGAGGGGCTGCCATAGAATCATGGAATGGATTGGAAGGGACTTTAAAGATCATCCATTGCCACCCCCTGCCATGGGCAGGGACAGCTTCCACTGTCCCAGGTGGCTCCAAGCCCCATCCAGCCTGGCCTTGGACACTTCCAGGGATCCAGGGGCAGCCACAGCTTCTCTGGGCACCCTGTGCCAGGGCCTCCCCACCCTGCCAGGGAACAATTCCTTCCCAACATCCCATCTAACCCTGCCCTCTGGCACAGGGAAGTCATTCCCCCTGGATTTCCATCTCTGTGCGTTTACAGAACTACATGGACAGCAAGCCCAGCAGCGTGCCAGGACACAGCAAAGCCCCAGCTGGCCAAGCTGCCATGAAGAACTTTGTGGACAGCATGCTCAGGGATATCCAGGCTTCCTACAAGTCTCGGGAAGAGCAGCTGGCTCGGGCAGCTCGTGGGTACAAGAAACGCATGAAGGACTTGGCCAAGAAGCATGAGAGCCTGCTGATTGCCTATGGGTAAACCTCAGCCACCTCCTCCTTCAGGGCCAAGTGGAAAAGCCCCATAGCACCCACCCGCTGCCCCAGGAGGAGGCAAACACAGCTCTCAGGTGGAGCAGAGGGTCTGGAACGCACATTTATCTCCCTGCTCCTGGCAATCCATGATCAAGCTGCCTCTAGCTGCACATCAGGGTGCTCTGGACCCCATGGAGCTGCTTTGCACATATGTTCCTCCCACTTAAAATGCAGGGTGAGAAATGGATCCCACGGTGGATGGTGTGGAAATGCAGAGGTACCACAAATAGCTCCACCTCCCAGCCCGTCCCTGCAGTGCTCTCAGCTCTCTCGGCAGCTTGGGCTGTGGGAAGCAGCAGAAATACTTGTGGTGTAAAAGCCACAAATAGCTCTGGGACAAGCTCCCTTCAGAAACTCTCCCACTTATCCTTTGCAGGTGGCCAGAACCAGCAGGCCCCAGTGAGTGGCACTTTCAGGAGCAGCAGAACTGCTCAGTGATGTCACCCAGAACAGCGAGCAGGGACTGACCCCTGTGCTGGTTACAGGCTGCAGCGGGAGCAGATCCGGTCCCTGGGGAGCAGTGCCATGGATTGTGGCCCTGCAGAGCTCCACTTCTCCATCACAGACCCAGAGCTGCTGACAAACAGCTCCCGGGAGCTGAACCGGCTGCGGGAGGAAAAGGCAAAGCTGGAGATGCAGCTCCAGGAGCTGCAGAAGGTAGGGAGCTGTGGCTTGGTGGGAAGAGTTTCATGAGCTGCAGATTCAGCCCCTTCCTTAAGGCATTTATAGGATTGGTTAGGTTGGAAAAGCCCTCTCAGATCTTTGAGTCCAACCATTCCCCCAGCACTGCCAAGGGCACCACTGAGCCACGTCCCCAAGTGCCACATCCGTGCTCTCCCTGAGGTATTGCTGTGCCTGTGGCACAGGCAGGGAACACAACAGCCATCTCCACGTGACAGAATCATGGAATCCTAGAATGGTTTGGGTTGGAAAGGGGCTGAAAGCTCATTTTGTTCCACCCCTGCCATGGGCAGGGACACCTTCTGCTATCCCAGGTGGCTCCAAGCCCCATCCAACCTGGCCTTGGACACTGCCAGGGATGGGGAAGTGCCCTCCTACTGGGCAAATGTAGGTCTTGATTTGCACAGGATGCATTTATTTAAAAATTCAGGGGATGGGAGACCTGAAACCTTCAGACTGTACAACCCATCATTTCCTTGCCATGGCATTGGTGGCTGTGGGAGTGCTGGGATACCTTGTGCCACTTCCAAGAGGCCTTACAGAAAAGAGGAAGAATGTCTTTCTACATGTGCAGATAGTGACAGGACAAAGGGAATGGATTTAAACTAAAAGAGGAGAGATTTAGGTTGGATGTTGGGAAGGAATTGTTCCCTGGGAGGGTGGGCAGGCCCTGGCACAGGGTGCCCAGAGAAGCTGTGGCTGCCCCTGGATCCCTGGAAATGTCCAAGGCCAGGATGGATGGGGCTTGGAGCCACCTGGGCTAGTGGAAGGTGTCCCTGCCCAGGGCAGGGAGTGGGATGGGATCATCTCTAAGGTCCCTTCCAGCCTAACCCATTCCATGATAGGATTTCTCTGGAAGTGTCAGGATCTGGGATTGCAATGGGTTCATGTTTACAGGAATTCTGTTCTTCCTTTGCCTCCAGAAAAGCCTGAAAGGAGCCTCTGCCTTTCCAGTGCCTCCAGAGCAGTAAGTGCTGTTTCTTTCTTGGGATATCTGTCATTCCGAATTCTCATTAATGTGTGGATTGAGGGACCTTTTTTACCTGGCTGGAGGCAGCAATAAGCAGGGAAAGGGAGATGTTGGGGCCTGCTCTGGGAAGAAGAGGCAGCTCTCCCCTCAGCCCAGCGCTTCCTGCAGGAAGAGACTTGGTCACTGGGCCTTGATCCAAGAAAGCTCTTAAGCACATATTTTATTTAATCATGTTTTTAGCCCCACTGACCTCTTTAAAAGCCGAAGTTAAGCATATGCCCAAGTGCTTTGGTGGATCACAACCTGAGAAAGGCCCGTGAGACACCACCAATTTGGGATGGTCCTGTTTTTCCTCCTTCCCAGCACAGGAGTTGGGCTGCGACCCTTTTGTGCCACTGTGTTGAAGCCCCCTTGGCTTCCCAACAAACCCTGAAATTGCTAAATTTTGATGGGTCCCTTCCCCCTGCTCCATTATCCTGCTAGAATTCAACCAGCTATAGCTGTGGAGTGGTGGAACAAAGTGCAGGAGAAACCTGAGCTGGGGCTTTTCAGCCCTTTAAAAGACGTGGTCACCTAGAAAACATGTGAAATATTCCATTAGCTGGATGCCAGCACTGAGGAGTGGGTGAGTGCCAGAGCCCTTGGGCTCTGGAGGGGTGTCTCAGGCACAAGCTTGAGCCTCAACCAGCCTCTGCCATGTTTTCCACACTGAAAATAGCAGTGGTCCGTGAGTAAATGCAGTAATTTGGGCAGACACCACAGGAGCAGGGCACGGCAAGTCTAGAACCTGAATTTCAGTGATGCATTTGTCATTTGGGGGTCTTTTAACTGCCAGGAGACCCCACAAACTACAAACACTGCTGGGTTAATCCGTGCTATTACCCTTCTCCAGCTAGAGACAGGAATCCCGGTGTTCCTGCAGCACCTCAGCTCCAATTCCCGCTGCCTCTTGCATTTGGCAGAGAACGGGCTGGGTGTTGAGGGACCTTAAAGCCCAGCTCCTTCCACCTCCCGTGCTTGTGGGGGTTCACCAGCTGCACCAATTCCCTGTTTATTGTTCCTCCTCCTCTGGCTCCCACGGAAGGCCAGCCGGGGTCTCCCCGCGCTGGGAAGCTGCGGCCAGCGGAGGGGACGGGACGGGAGGGGGCACAATGCATTCCTGCCTTCACACAGCCCAAGGTCCCCCAGCATCAGATGTGACCTGTATTTTCCCCCCGGAGGCTGGGACGGGGTGGGAAGGGCTTTCCCACGCCGGGCTGTGCAGGCAGCTCACCTCTCCTCGTGCTCGGTGACCAGAACGGCTCCTGCTCCAAACAGGACAAGTGCCAGCCTTTGGCACTGGTGGCTCCCTGTTCCCATCAAATCCAGCCCTGCAGTGGCAGGTTCAGGACTCTTTCTGCGTTGATGTGGTTTGGAACAGCCCCAGGCTGTGGGTGGGGACGCCCAGGTGGGCAGGAGGGCTGTGACCCCCCCCGATGGTGCCGCTAGCCCTGAGGAAGTTTGGGAGTTGGGAGAGGAAAGGTTCCAGTTCTGGGAATCATGGTGGGATGGGCAGCAGTTGTGTGGAGCTGTGTGACCTGGGGATCATGGTGGGATGGGCAGCAGTTGTGTGGAGCTGTGTGGTCTGTGGAGGGGCTGGATTTGATGTATGGGCATGATCCAAATGAGCTCTTCTATCCCAGGCAGCTGGATGAGGAGGGCTGGGCAGAGGTCAGGAAGAAGCTCCGGGAATTCACACTCAACACCCAGGTAAAGGTCTGGGATGGCCCACTGGAGCCTGAGCTGATCTCCCACCCACGGCAGAGATGTGCTGCCTCAGCTCCTGCCCTGGGGCTGGTACGCTGCTCCAGGCTGGAGGGGGAAACTTCCATGGAGTCACAGAACATCCTGAGTGGGACACACCCACAAAGATCCTCCAGCCCAGCCCCTGGCCCTGCACAGACACCCCAACATTCCCACCCTGTGCATCCCTGGGAGCGCTGTCCAAACACTCCTGGAGCTCTGGCAGCCTCGGGCTGGGACCATTCCTGGGGATCACTTTTCCATGGAGCCTTGCTGTGGCTTTGGCCTCAGCCCTCCAAGCAATGCTGGCAGGTCCCAGCTGGTGGTGTCTCAAGGCCTTACTCTCCCTGCTACTAAAGGAAGGAGAGCAGCCCCTTGTCGCTCCTGCCCACGTTTCAGAACAACCTTTTGGCATCTCAGTAATAAACTGGGGCTTATTGTTCCCCTGTGCTGGCACTGTGTCAGATTTTAGCCCTTTTCTGACCCAGAGATGGGGCAACTGAGAGGCATTTCAAAATCCTTTTATTCCATTTTCAGTCTCATATGAAGGGTGAGACAATACAGATGTTACAATTCACATCATCACAATCAGAAGCTGACTATTTCCTAATTACCAGACACAATAAGCATTTCTTGGCCTGTCAGCTTTTTGCTACACCATGCTGTAGATGCCTTAAAGCTAATAATTTAAAACTACCCATCGTGAGTACTCTTACAATGTATCTTTCATAGTTCTATTTCTCTAAAGTATCTAGTCTTATTTACAAGGCCATCCTTTGAAACTTTCTTCTAGCTCCATTTCTCTACCAACAATATCTGTCCTATTCCATGGCATTTCTAAGTCAGGATTTCTTATCTCAAAGTTGGTCTGTTTTGCCAAAACAGACAAACTAACAATAATTATTTCAAACACTTTACCAAATATTTTCAAACAAACAAAATTGTCACACCTTTTTTCATCAAAAGACACTAATACTTGTACAAATGTTTCACATCTCCCAAGGTCAGACAAAAGCCATTATTAGTGCTTACCCTAACTACCAACTTATACAACCTCCTATTTCTACAAAATACAAAATTTCTTTTACAAGGTGTCTTTCATAGTTCTATTTCTCTGAAGTATCTAGTCTTATTTACAAGGCCATCCTTCAAAACCTTTTTCTAACTCCATTTCTCTCTCAACAATAGCTGTTCTATTCCATGGCATTTCTAAGTCAGTATTTCTTATCTCAAAGTTTACATACAGACCCATTCTCTGTGGGCCTTCTATCAGGCCCTGAGAGCTTTCTGCAAATCCATTTCCTACATCACTGCTGGGACCTCTCCACTCCTGGGGGCAGTTTTGGGCCCATCATGACAGGAAGGACACTGGGGGGCTGGAGTGTGTCCAGGGAAGGGAACAGAGCTGGGGAATGGTCAGGAGCACCAGGAGAGGCTGAGGGAGCTGGAAAGGGGCTCAGCCTGGAGAAAAGGAGGCTCAGGGGGGACCTTGTGGCTCTGCACAACTCCCTGCCAGGAGGGGACAGCCAGGTGGGGGTCGGGCTCTGCTCCCAGGGAACAGGGACAGGACAAGGGGAAACAGCCTCAAGCTGTGCCATGGGAGGTTTACACTGAATATTGGGAAAATTTCTTCGTGGAAAGGGTGGTCAGGCACTGGCACAGCTGCCCAGGGTAGCGCTGGGGTCAGCATCCCTGCAGAGATTTAAAAAGACATGTGGATGTGGCACTTGGTGGCCTTGGTAGTGCCAGGTTAACACCTGGATTCTAGCGGGCTTTTCCAACCTACAGAATTCCAAGATTCCTTGATTCTGTTTGATCTGGTTCAAGTCTAGGCTGAATCTGAACCAGCCTCCCAGTCTGGCTCCTGCTGGTTGCAGGGACACTCATGTCGTGCCTTTCCCTGTCCACAGCAACCTGAGGGAGAGCTCCACCATTCCCTGGGGATGTAAAGCTCAACACCTGCACGGGGCATATCTCTGTGGCCAAAAGAAAGGAGATGTTGTGGCTGAGAGGCTGGAGTGATGGAGAAGTGGTCAAAAAATCAAACTGACACAGCAGAGAGGGGCTGAGCAACATCACCCCCATCGCACAGATCTCCCTTTTTTCCCACGTTTTCTCCATGGTTTTTTGCCCCTGCAGGAGGAGCTGGAGCAGGAGAGAAGCCAGCTGCTGACTCGGGCTGTGGTGGCAGAGGAGCAGGTGTCGGAGCTGCAGGGGTACATCGAGCAGCACCTTGCCAGGTGAGGCGGGGGATGCCCCCGTGCTCCCCTCGGTGCCCCCGCTCCATCTCCAGGCTCGGTGCCAGCCACGTCTCCGTGCCCACTGCTGACCCTGCCAGCACGCCTGATGTCCCACTGCTCCTCCAGCTGTGCAGGCAGCTGCCACCACCTCTTGTCCCACAGGGCAGCAGGACAGACACGCCCCACCACGTGTCCTTCCCTGCGTGCTCACCCATCCTTGGGAGGAATCAGACTCACGGAATGGGTTGGGTTGGAAGTGACATAAGCATTCATCCAGTTCCCCTGCCATGGACAGGGACACCTTCCACTAGAGCAGGTGACTCCAAACGCTGTCCAGCCTGGCCTTGGACACTCCCAGGGATCCAGGGACAGCTACAGCTGCTCTGGGCACCCTGTGCCAGGGCCTGCCCACCCTCCCAGGGAACAATTCCTTCCCAATATCCCATCTAACCCTGCCCTCTGGCAGTGCAAAGCCATTCCCCATGCCCTATCACTTTATGCCATCGTCCAAAGTCCCTCTCCAGCTCTCTTGGAGGCCCTTTAGGCACTGGAAAGGGCTCTAAGGTTTCCCTGGAACCTTCACAGGAACCTAAAATCTAAAGCCTAATCTAAAGCCTAAAACCTTTAGAGTTCTTTTTTTCACAGGTTCTAATCTTAGTCCTCCCAGCAGCCCCTGATCTGTGTTCCCCTCTCCCTGGCTCATCCTGCTCTGGAGCAGGGAGAACAGCAGGGAAGGGCACAGAAGAGAGAGGACAAGCAGGGCAGGTGTGTCAGGGCAGGATCCACCTGCTCCTGCCGTGACTGCCCAGCCAGCTCGGCCGTGGGCTGGGGTCAGGCTCTGCCCTTACCTGGCAGAGCCCACCAACACCTTTCTTCAGGGAAGGCTGCAGGATCTATGTGCCAGGCTCAGCTCCTGGCATGGCTCATTGCCCGGGGATGTGAGTAGCCAGGCAGGGGCAGTGCCACTCCCACTGCAGGTACAAGCAGGAGATCCTGCGGCTGAGGAACGCGGAGGGCGGCGAGGTGCCCCGAGCACCCGGGGCCAGGGGTGCCAGCCACAAGCCATAGCAGCCCCAGCCTCGGGAACACCCGGACTCCAAGGGAGGTCTGTGCTTGATGGACTGCCAGGCAAGGATCCTGCTCAGGCTGGGAGGTGGGAACAGTGAGCAAAACCACGTGGGTGTTTCTGGTCTTAAATTCACAGGACTAAAATGAGACAACTGCACCTCGTCTGTTCCCTGCCATCCGTTGGCTGCAGGAATTCTGCTCTTCCCTGAGCACGCTTCGGACACGGGGTCAGGTTCCCAGGCAGCTCTTCCCTGCTGGGCTGTGGGGACAGGTTCCTGCTCCTGCTGTAACATTTCTCCTGGATGAGACCAGGACCCGGACCAGGGGCTGCTCCCACCTCGCTCCCCTCACGGCTCCTGTGAGACAGAGCCAAGGCTGGCTCACACCAGGATTTGTTCTGGGCTTGGACAAAGGGATGAGCTGCTCTTTCACTGTGAGGGTGGTGAAAGGTTGCCCAGAGCAGCTGTGGCTGCCCCTGGATCCCTGGCAGTGTCCAAGGCCAGGCTGGACAGGACTTGGAGCAGACTGGGATGGTGGAAGGTGTCTGTCCCTGCCCATGGCAGGGGTGGAATAAGAGGAGCTTCAAGGTCCCTTCCAACCCAGCCCATTCCATGATTCTGTGACTCTGTGGTGGGAAAACCCCATTTTCCTCTGTGTTTGAGTGGAAAATGGAATATTCTACTGACAAGCAGGGCCAAATTGATCCTTCACAGAGGTGAGCTGGAAAGGATGGTGGAGCAAAGCCCGAGTCCAGGAGCAGCAGCTGCTCCAACTCCAGGACCATCCAGCAGCTCAAAGACAAAGCAAAAATTGTCAGAGGAACAATCAACCAAACTTTATTTTTAAAAATTAAATAAAAACAAAGTAGCAATCATCCAAAAAGTAGCAATCATCTGTAACTTCATCCCTTAAATCCTGTGTTAACCTCAGGATTTCTAGGTCTGATTTTCTTCTCCCTTGCTTTGCTCAAACTCTGGAAAAATGAAGGACTGCCACCCTGTAAGTCCCCAGGACAAATGCAGCTGAGCCGAGGGCTGGAGTGGCTCTGACCCTTAATGCCAGGCTTAAGGAGGCTGCTGTTAAACCAGGCTTAGCAAGGCTGGAGTCAGACCTGGCTTTCCTGGGCGCTGCCCTGCACTTCTCGCCGCACCTCCTTCATGTCATAGGCCCAGACCTGCTCCAGCCCCTGCCCCAGGGTGCTGCTGGGGGTCCAGGAGGGGAAGGGGTACCGTCCCGCCACCACCCGGGCGTCGTCGGGCAGTTCTGCCAGGAGCTTGGTGGCCAAGGGAGGCTTCTGGGGAGAGAGACACAGCCAGGGACAGGCAGCCTTAGGACACAGTCACACGGTGGCAGTGCCACCAGGGACCATGGGGCAGCTTCTGGGGCATCAGCCAAGGACCCTTCAAAGCACAGGGCTGGTGCTGGCCCTGTGTAAGGCTGGGACTTGGAGCAAGCGATGAGGAACAGGACAAGGGGAATGGCCTCAAGCTGCAGCAGGGGAGGTTTAGGTTGGATATTGGGAAAATTTCTTCCCTGAAAGGGTGGTCAGGCACTGGCACAGCTGCCCAGGGCAGTGGTGGGGTCACCATCCCTGCAAGGCTTTAACAGACATGGATGTGGCACTTGGGGACATGGGTTAGTGGTGGCCTTGGCAGTGCTGGAGGAATGGTAGGACTCCACCTCAGAGGGATTTTCCAACCTAAACGATTCCATGATTCTATAAATCCAAATGCTGCGTAGCACCAAACCACTCAGCCACAGTGATGCCCACTTGGCCTTATTCCATCCCAGATCCCCTCTCTTTCCCAAGAAAAGCCCCCTCGGGCTGGCCCAGAACAACTCAGGGTGCGAGGGACTGACTCACCACACTGGGGGCCAGGAACACGATCACGTTGTGGCAGTCAGAAAGATCCACCTTAAAACAGAAGGAAAAGGGGAATAACGAGCAACAGGCAGAGCAGGAACAACTGTTTGAGCGTCCAAGCCTTGTGGGTGGTCTTTGGAACCTTGGAGGGAGCAAACATGCCACAAAAGATGTGGGATGGGGAAGTGTGGGTGTGAAACCAGCACATCTTGGGAAACACCTGCCTGCAGAACCATCCCAGACCCACATTCCCTGATGGATTCTCTCTGGTCAGGCTGCAAATATCTTATGTCAGCCTGAGAAGCTCATCTCTGCAGGTGAGCCTGTCAGCAGCACCCAGACCTCTCCTCAGAGCTGCTCCAAGCAGCAGAACTGGCCACGGGCTGCCCCAGCTGGCATTCCCCTGGAAAGGAGGATGGATTTCCACCTCCCAGGAGCAGCGTGGGATGAGGAAGGAGCAAGCAGCCATCAGCAAATCCATCCTGGAGGTGCAAACAGAGCTCTGGTCCTGCCCTGAGCACATCCAGACCCTCGGGATGCTGTTACCTTCCACAGATCCTTCTTCAGGAAGGAGACCTTCCCGTGGTACCCGTCCTTCCAGGCACGGTAGTTGGCCAGGCACAGCAGCCAGGGGTTGAGCTCATAGCCCAGGGCTGGCCTCAGCCCCTGCTTGTAAGCCTCGAGCACCTGGAGAGGGAGAGAGGGAGGGCTGAAACACAAAGCATCTCAGTGTTGAGTCTGGGGCAGGATTCGGGTGGGCAGGGGCTGTTGCCCAGCTCCACTCACTCCATCGTGCTGGCTCACAGGCAGGGTGACCTCGGTGCTCAGCACCACCCAGAGCGCCCATTCCTGCCCTGCTCTCTGCATGCATCTTTTAGGGCTGTCAAAGGCCACCCATGGCCATCTAGAGCCACCCTGGACCACCTAGGACTACCTAGAACCACCTGGGGCTGTTTAGAGGTTGGGTCACCTTGGACAGTCTAGGAACACCTAGGGACACCCAGGACAATCTAGAACCACCTACAGCTGTCTAAGACCATTGAGGACCCTCTGGGACCACCTGGGACAGTCCTGGACCGTAGCCAGGAGGGGCCACCCAAAAGCACAGCCAGAAGCCAGGCAGCAGCCGGGCGGGGGGCTCCCCTCCACCCTCCCCGTGCGTGTAGCCCCCTCCCCGCTCTTCGCCCACCCTGGACACCCCAACCTCCTGCAGGACCCAGCCCTTACGAGCCGTCCATCTCCGGATCCCAGATCCACGGTCTTCCCGGCACGGCCCCGCAGCAGTGCCAGGGTGTTGGCCACTTGCCGGGGGCTGGAGGGCTGGTAGGGCACCTGGGGGGCACAGGGGGGTCAGGGGCAGTCGGGGTGGGGGCTCGGGGAGGGAGGGGGGTGTCGGGCTACCTGCAGGCGCAGGGGGACGCGGCGGAAGCCGGGCATCAGCAGCACAGCCCAGGTGGCCCACACGGCCGCCCCGCTGGCCACGGCCA
>VXAX01001670.1:178472-259672 GCA_013399835.1 Leptocoma aspasia | reverse complement strand
CACTGCACGGACCACAGCAACAGCGGAACACGGGAGCTGTGGCCTGTGTGGATGTTCTGGCTGGGGTGGGATGAGCCTTCCCTCCAGAGCAGCTATTTTGTGATGTGAGCTTAGCAACCCAAGGCTTGCGTGTGTTTCACAGGCTTCAGGGTGTCTGACCCAAAGATAACCGTGCTCAAAGGTGTCAGAATGTACCAGAAGAACCAGTGCAGGCTCGTGGGGGTGGTGCTTTGGGACAGCCAGGGATTTGGGGAGGTGCTCTGCGACATCTCAACGCCCTTCTCTGCCGTAGCTGCCTCTGCCAAGCTTGGGGTGGTAGCTGTGCTTTTGGCAGGTGCCTCTGAGGGACCAGACTTGGGAGTATTTCAATAAATCTGTGCCCAAGCCAGCCCCAATTCTGTGACACAAAAACGTGGTGCTTGTGGGGCACAGAGTCGCGTTTTTGTGGTCTGCATTTGTTTGAATGGTCCCCAGAGGAAAAAGGGCTTTGAATTTTTTTATCTATGCTCCTCTGATATTTTGTAGCTAGTGGTAAAAGATGTATGCTTGTTTTTATGTTTTCCCCTAAAAATATTTCTGCTTCAGTGGCACTTTAAATGTTTGAAGGGTTTCCCCCTCCCTTATTACTCTATTTAATTGGAATTATGGTGGCTATCAAAAAGTATTACTGCAAGGTGACCTGGAAATAATAATTTCCTTTCATCTATACCAAACATTTGTAGATCATTAAAATGTCACAAATAAAAAGAGTCTTAGTCACAAAGAAATGGTTTTTTGTGAGCACAGTAAAATATGAGATTTCATTATATACAAAAGGGCTATGTTTTGTATCCCTTGTTCACAGAGGAAACCTCCAACACATGTGGAATGCATGGCAGGATGTAGGACCCTCTAAGGGCTGTATACAGATATGTGAAGGGGATGAGGAGGGGGAGAGAGGGGAGGAAAACAACAAAAAAATGAAGAAGGCACGGTGGTTCTGAGGAAACGAGCCCTTTCAGTAACAAATGGAGCATGTGCTCCGGGTCTCCGGGAGGATTTGTGCAGGGATCTCGCTCTGGCTGTGCGTGCATTCCTCGGGATCAGACAGGTGTTAAAGTGAAATGTGCCCAGGGGACACAGCACCCTCCCCTGCTATCAGCAGCCCGACCACATGACGGATCCAAAGGCAGCCAAGCACAACTGCTGAGGGCTTTGCCAAGGGGTTTAGATGCCAAATGCTGAGAGAGAGTATCCTTGCCAGCTTGGCACCTTTAGGCCATGTGGCTGCTGCTGGCATGGAGTTGTCGTTGTAATGTGCTGGGAAGAATGGAACCAGAAACTGTCTTAATAGTTCCGTGTGAATGAAGCTCTCTTATTGTTGTGAATATAAAATATTAATTACCTTACAAATGTGTTTGAGTGGCTGTACATGACTTTGGCACCTGTCCAGACTGGCACTGGTGAAATCAGAGGATTGCCTCCTGGCAGCCAACTTTATTTATCCCCCTGCCCCTCCCCAGCATCACACTGGAAATTAGAGGGGAGCTATTTGAAAACAGTTGACATCTGGGGGAAGATGTTCATTGGCTCCTGGGATTTGGATCAGTCTCTGAGCTGGTGCCTGAAGAATGGATTTAACCAATGCTGTAATCTTCTGGCACCTGTTCCAGTTTTTGGCAGTGGTGCAGCTTTGATTGCACTGAGACTGGAGTAGTGAACATATGCCTGCTGCCCATCCCAGAAAGAATGACTTAGTGCCCTTAATGCCTTTCCTATTGTTTTCTTTTCCACTTTCTCTTCTCTTATTCATCAAGCTGCTGTTAATAGTTATCATTACAGGCAGGCAAGCACCCAGCAGCATCTTCAAATAAATCAAGAATAAAGCAAGAGGCAAACAGGAGCTGGGAGAGCTCTGTCTTATCAGAATCCAGCTACTTTCTGCATTTGATTTTCAGTTGTTTGTCTGGCCCTGAATCTTTAAGAAGTGTGGAAAATTAAGGACTCCAGGAAAAATGACACATATGGCAGTGTTTGAGATGTAATCAGAAGAAGAGTATTTGGTTTTCTAAACATGTTAATTGAAATAAACAAGTATATGTCTTCAGGAAGAGAATTCAGAGGACCCATGAAAGGAAGTCTTTGCCTCCATGACTCTGTACTGATTGTACATCTGTAAATGGCTGCCATCCAGCAAAGCTCTTGAGTGCATGCTTAGCTCCAGCACAGCTTGGCTACAGCAATGTTGCTAGCTTTGGCATGTTTGGGGCATTCACATGCCTGGTGAGAGGCACATGCTCGTGTGCCCTTCTGGATAACCGACTCTTCCTTGTGGCCTACAGGCCCGTGGCCAGGAGTGTGGGTCTGGTGTCCAGCTCACAGAGAAGGTATTGAAGATGGCAGTAGGGTTGCACTTCATCTACAGCTCTGAGGTTTTTATCCTTCTCTTGAACATCACTGGAATGCAGAGGGACAGACTCCTGAAAAATGGTATGAAGCCCACCAGCAATGTGTGTAACTTTACCTTGCCTGGTGCCTGTGCAGGATTTAGTGGTGTTTGTTTAAAGTGACTCCAAGTAACCCATGCAAAGTTGTGGCAAAGACTGAGAGCACAGAGGAGAAATGTCACGCTCAGATATCAAACAGTTAATTAAAATCCATGCTGCTGCACCACAATTGTGGGTGTTTGTACAGAGGATAGCTCAAGGGGTGCGTGTGTTAAAATTTATCATTGTGTTTGGTGCCTTGTGAAAAGTCAGTCTTGAGAGCTGGGGTGATTGATTAGGTTTGATGAGAAAGTCCTTGTATACTTATGGTGGTTCTTGGAATTACAGCATGGCTTGTTTATCTAGGAAGCCAACAGAAGACCTTGGGCTTCTTATCTACCCACAGATAAACACTGGTAAAGGCTCTTGTATTATAATAGATGCAGATGATTTAATTAAATATAATCCAACCACTCACTCAGTACATCTCATTAAGTACCTCTGTCAAAATATCTGATTTAGGTGAAAAAATATAAAGAGAAAGGAAAAATTCCAAGAGTAACAAACAACTGTACCCATAAAGTGCGACTCATACAGTAAAGTCCAAGCAAGCAAACTTGGTGAAATATTCTTGTGTGTGCAGTTCATAGTCCACTCAGATATTTTCCAGACTATCATCTGCATCAGAAATTTGCTGGACAAATAACTCTGATTCTCTCCAGTAGCTTCTTGGTATGCCTGAGGTGGAATTCCAAAAGAGGAATAGCTGGCAAGTTGTGTTTTGTTTTTACCTTCACCAAAGCCTGTTTGAATTACAGGGATCATAGTACATCTCTGGTCATTGGAACCTGCACTCATTTATTTTAAGAAAGTTAATTTCTTGGGGATCATAAAAAAGCCAGATGGGGAGAAGCTATCCTGTTGTGGGAAAGTTCTTATCTGCTTCATTGCAATAATTGAAAATGGCTTTTTAAGTAGTTCATTTATGACTAAACCCCAAATTTCTTGGGGGAAAGAAAAGAAAAAAGCAAATGTGAGAAATACTTTAAAATATCTGTGTCCAGCTTTTTGCCCCTGGAGGAGGAAGTAAGATATTGAGAAAGCAGCACGTGTGACAGATGCTGCTCAAGATGCTCAGCACATTACTTAAAGATGCTCTGTGACCATCATGTTGTGAGTAATAAAAGAATGTGGCTGGGATGGAACAGTCCACATTTACTGTAACCACATCTGTAGCCTCGCCACTCTCATGTGATGGCCAACAAATTCCTGCCAGTTCCCAGAGTATTCCTAAACATATCTGGGCAGTGCAAAGCAGCACTGGTTTGGGGAGCCCTCTGGTTACCTCCAAGTGAGCTGGCATGTCTGTAGCAGTTTACCACACAGGGACAGCGGCGTTGGTGCCAGGAACAGTAAAGCTCTGTTACTGCCATACATAGTTAATTAGCTCGGGTGTCACAGCGAGCAAACACGGCTATATTGCTCCTGGTTCTGCAGCAAAGTTAATTGAGACTGGCTTGGGGATCTTTGCCCCAATGTGTGGTGCAGACATACCCAGGAATGCACTCCTATTGTTGACTGAATACTGTATTTTCACATAAATGTGGCAGGAATATAATTGTGGGGTGGAAAGAGAAGGCCAATATACATTCACTTCACTTTAGAAACCAAATTAAACCTTTGGCTTAACTCACTTCTATACCAGCTCCCTGCAGGCATTTCTACAGGCTTCATTAGAGCCAACCTAGAGGCCATGGAAAAGGTCTTACAAAAGACTAGCCAGGAAGCCAGTCACAGACCCAGATCCTGCTGCTACAGAGCACAATCTGCCTCTTGGCACCTCAGGCTTGCAGCTGCCAGGCACTCTCCTTATGTGGTCACTGGTGTTGGCTCGGAGTCTGGGGCAGATAGATGAGGAGGGCTGAAGGGGAAACACATTCATCACTGCCAGCAGCGAGTGGAGGCAGTGCCAAGTCACTATGTAACCAGGCACATGTGCCAATTTGCTCAGTAATTGGATTGCTATTTGAAAAATTGAAGTGGTGTCTAGAAAATTCTAACCTCTGCGTTTATTAAGTATGAAGTTCGCGACTGAGAGGCTGAACAGGAAGAGTGGAGGGGATCGAGCAGAGGTGTTTAAGGAGAGCAAATGTAGGAAGTAATTTGATTGCTTTCCAAAGTGTTACAGCAGCCTCAGAAGCAGCCTCTCTGTACCAGAGAGACAAAGAGCAAGACACAGTGCAGTGGAAAGCTGTGACATTATGGACAAGCTGTAACCCATTGCTGACTATGGAAAATCAGTGAGGACTTGTCAGCTGAAAGCCATTTGTACAAAGAAAACATCATTGGAAGGCAAGGCTTGACATATTTCTGCAACTAATATTTTCCCTAAAAAGAAAAAAGTTCTTAAAGGGGATTATTTTACATATTCAGGGTTTTCTCAGAGCGTGTGAGTTGTTGCTTCTGTCTACTCTATACATTGCTCTCAAATACATTTGGTGAACAAATTCCATTAATCATAAATGATCCTGAATTATCAATCTACAGAGAGAATTTGTGATTCAGAAATATACTTCTGCCATGAATTTTTTCTGCTCTCATTGCAGTAAAATTCAGACTTTACTTTGACTCCAGTAGAAGCACAATTACATCCAAAAATACAGTTACACAAGTAGTCCTTCAGGCATTTCATTATTCCTTTTAGTTGAGCTCACTGGCCACCCTTATTCAGCTGAAAACTTTGAGCATATGGGGATGATGGATTATAAATTGTTCCTAAGATAACATTTGTAGTTTAAAGTATAGTCCAGTTGCTAGTAGATGTATAAAAGTGGTGCCTGTGTCCTTCATCACTGTTAAGCAGAAACTCAAGATCTGTATTTAAAATAATAAAAAGTAAAAATCTATGGACTCATACTGAGGAAGAGCTATTCAGAACCTCTGTGAAATGTCTGATTATTTCTCATGCACTCAGACCTGGTAGAATGAGGTTAACACATGTCAAAGCAAAGGCTAAGGAAATTTTGAGTCACATTTCTGCCCCTAGATGGAGTATTCTGCACACTGGGTTGTTTTTTTATATATATTTTGGGAGAATGGAGCTGTGTTAGAAGACTTGAAATGCCTCTTGTTCTGAATTCCCTTTACAGTGTATCAAGTGCTGCCTGTTGGGACTAGACTAACTGGGTCCCAGAGACCATTTAGAAGAGAAAAATCAAAATAAGGTTTGTTTGTATAACTGATTGAACACTATAAAGGCCACTGCACTTTCTTAGTGTCTCCTATTTGGTGGTGATAGATATGTGTGTTAAAATGCAAGAAGCCTATGCTTTACAAAGTGTCACTAATTACTATGAAACATCTGATATTTGCAGCTTGCAGTGGTGGATATTTCTGTGATTTTCATGGTATTGCCTTCTGTGAGTTTGCTGTGAATGCCATGGTAACCTTAACTGCTTGTAAAACATTTTAATAGTGACCACTGTAATATAGTGGTTGTGTGCAAACAGCATGCACCACTGCTTCGGAGGTGTTTGGTACACTTTGTTTTGGTCAGAATTGGAGTAAAATGTTGCCAGACTTCAAGAACTGAATCCTAAACTTGCCAAACAGGGAGCTGAAAGTAAGGTCTCCTATTCTCCAGCTCCTGTCTTTGATCATCTCTGGAGTTTCATTGATACATTCCTGCCCAGCACTCACACGCTTAGTGAACCATGGCTCCAGAAAGCTCAGAGTTGCTTGGGAAAAGCACTTGGCTGCAGGCACTGGATTTGAAGGGGGTAGGTGTCAGATTAGAAGCCAGCTTTTGAAAAACCTCGCTTGTTTTGTGTGCGTGAGTGAGAATTCAGCTGCAGGCTCTTAGCTCAGGTGTGTTCTCATGTGGGCTTCTGGTTTAGCCCACTCTTAACAGGAGGGACCAGCTGTAAAGTTTGTCCCTGGACTGGGAGCTGAATTCCTGCAGAATCTGGGTTTTTCGTTTGGACCTTTTTAGATATGATGCAAATGCCAGCAGCTTCCTAACAACTGTTCTTGAAGCTCAGAGCAGAATTTAGAGCAGACCCTTGTGAGTTAGGGAATTGCACAAGATATCCCTTCTCAGAAGAGAAAGAAAAGGCCCAACAAAACCTAAGCCATCTGACTGGAGTCCTGAGAAATGCTTTCCAGCTTTCAAAGAAAGAAAGGATCTTAATTCAGATTTGCCAGAATCGTCTAATTAGTCCCTTTAATGCCATGCACCTTATAGTCTGTGCCACCGGATTCGTCCTATAAATGAGACGATGGGCTAATTCATCTTGGCAGCAGTAAACAGACCTTGTGATTGTCCTCCTTACAAATACCGGCCTGATTTTAGGAAAACGCTTTGACCAAGCCTGTGTCCCTGCTCCCTCCCCCTCTTTTTTTTGAGTGCTGCCTGTGCTTCTTGCCCTCCTTCTTCCCCAGCGCCCCAGCCCAGCCCGTCTCACACACAGTGACATACCTCACACATTTGCCACCGCTAACAACAACCTGTCAACTCTTTCTTTGCACCGTGCTAGGCGCCTTTTGTTTCTGCGGCCCAGCAAGCCTTGCAGCTGTTGTCCGAGGCCTGCTCCGACAGCCTGTGATCAGTCAGCTGCAAAATCCTCCCTGAACAACTCGGTATTCACAGCTCTAATCGGGCCAGCGGACTGTTTCCTCCTCTCTCGCAGTAAATCTTTATCACTTGCGCTCCGCTCGGCAGTTCGTGGCGCCAGCTCTTTGGGCTGCTCTATCCCTTTCCCATACTCTGCTGGCCTGTGTGCTCTGAATGCTAACTCCAGCCTTGTTTAGACTCAGTGCTGCGATCCACATGTTGGGAAGGTCCAAATTCCAGCTCCCTCGCCTCCTCCTCCTCCTCCTGGCTTTTAAGCTGGATGTACGTTAGGTTTGTATCGCTCCAAAGGTGAAGATATCAAAGGCTCGCTCCCTCCTTCCCCTCCCTCGGCCTGTTTCATACTTTGTCCATATAAGTTAGCTGTGTGATTATCTTTCTGCTTCCTCCCAGCAGACTGTCTTGCTTCTGTTTAAGAGCTGTCTTTGGTGAGGAGATGAGGGTGAGCTGCCCAGCCTGGGGAAGCTGCTGGTGGCAAGGGAAAGCCTGGGGGAACTGGCACAAACCTGAATTTGATCGCATGCCCAGGGCTATTAACCCTCCTCCCAATGGTCCCCCCACAGAGGAGTCGGAAGCACATTTCCCTCCATCCTGTCCCTGACTTGATGCCATCACAGTCTTTTAAAAGATTTGCATCAAAGATGTTGAATTGTGAAGCAGATTTCTAGAAAAAGAAATAAAAGAGGATCAAAGTTTGCTTCCTTAGTATCCTCAGCTGAGCTGAGGAGAGTCCTTGGAGAGTTTAGGGTGGAGGTTTCTGTCAACGTGGAGTTCCTGAGGATTTATACTGGTGGAGCTGAAAGCACAACTTTATCTGTGCCTGTTGCCTCTTAGGATACAGCGTGAAAACTCCTGACTCCTTTGGTAAAACTTTGTGGGTTTTATTTCCCTGTATTTGGGTCTTGGCATTGTAGATGACAGTCTATTTAAACCTCAGTTAAGCAGCACATTTTGCAAGGAGACTCAGCTTTATTCTTAGGTAAAGCTTGCTGGAGACCACTTTTAAAAATTATAAATTATTCAGGAAGGTTATTTCAGTTTATAAGGAACCTGGGAAACTTTTGTCTGAGCACTGGCATGAGGGCCAAAAACTGATGGGTTTTAATCTTTTCTCTGAAACTCAGTCCATGCCTGGCACTGGAAAACCCATTTCTCTTTCTTCATCAGCTTTCCCCACCTTTAAGTCCTTGTTTCAACAGTTCCAGGTGTGTGTGTGTGTGTGCACATGTGAGCAGGGGTGAAAATTACCCAAATACAGAAATTTCTTCAAGAGTACAACATGAACTGGCTTTAAAAATGTTATTTCTCTTAGCTTTATGAGGCAGCTGTAAAATAGATGCCCCTTGGAAAATCTGGGTTCATTTCTATTTCAGACTTTCCACACCTCAGTTTCTCATCAGTGCAGTATTTGCTTGGTCAAAGATAAGCATGTGGATATAGGATTCTTACAATTTTGGCACTGGTGGTCAGTTTGAGTCTGTAGAGAGATGCCATCCTGGCAGGGCTCTGTTGGCTCCCACTGATGCTTCCAGGTGGGATGTGTTTTGTCTTGGTGTAAACAGACAGACCTGTAAACACCCTTTAGGCTTCATTTGGGAAAATGGCTCAGATTTTGCTGGTATTTGCCACCAAAGTGCCCTTCTCAGTGTGTTCTCTGGTGAAACTGAATGTGTGTGAACAGGATCTGGATATTGGCCCTTTTTCTGTAGGCTGTCCCCAAGGGCAGCAGTAGAAATACCATCTTCAGTAGTATGGAGTGTCCTACAAATAAGCTGATTGTACCAGTCCACAGAATGGAATCATAAAGTAGATTGGAAGGGACCTTTAAAGGCCATTTCTTTTCTGTGAAATAGGAGGCTACTGGACATAGTTATTTTGTGATATGATTGACTTCTATTTTAGGGAACACTGGTGATTCACCATGCTTGGGGAGAGTGGGACTGGCAATCCACCTGCTGTCCCCTGCACGAAAAGCAGTTGTTGTTAAATTGTTCCTAAAGAACTTTATATCCTTTAAACATCCTCGTATATACTAATTTTTTATTTATTTGTTTGCTTTTCAGAAAACTCCTTGGTAGCTGGAATTTACATGTTACCTGATAAGGTGGAAGGAAATACTTTGGCTTTAAACTACAAAGGAGGATTCTGGGGGTCTGAATTGGAACTAAATGGAACAAGGAGAGAAGACTTTCTCAAAATTATTATTATTATTATGATTATTTTAAAAATGAAAGCAACTCAAAACACAAAATACAATCAGTATTTTGAGTTTCTTCATACAGAAGTAAGCAAGGATGTGCACAGCTCATCTCCACTTTCCACAGCAGGTTGCCACTGTCCACATGTCGTGGTTCTCCTCATCTACTGATGTTTGTGCCTTGAAATGAGGGGTTTTTTTGAAGGATGCAGCTGGTGCTCACCTTGGTATGGTTGTAATTTTGTGGTGGTTGGTGATGTAGGCTTAGAATGGTTAATTGGAAAAATGTCTGGAAGTTGTGACGTGAAGTTTTTATCTGTTCTTTTCCTCAGAGCTTTGTACCATAGGGGAAGACTCACAGGAGGCAAATATTCCTAATAGGGGAATGTATTGCTGTTTTGAGAATCCTATATGAGTTCTTTTGCTCTGGAGAGGTAAATTCAATCCTGATTTTTACCCAGAGCACAATGGAGGCTCTGTACCTTTTTCCATTGAGTGGCTGCTAGAAGAGTTCATGGTTCTGGGATGAACAGGGTGAGCTTGTCTGTTCCCTGTTCCAGATTGGAACTGGACTTGACTCACTTTTCCTAATGCATCTGGATGCATATATTGGAACAGAATATTTTATTGCTCTGCTTCTTTATTTTTAAGGAGCAATGTCAACTGGTTTTTTTCGTAGCTCCTCCCATATCTGTCTTCTAAGAAAGTCTCAGATGCCAACAACTATTTGATTTTTTTTACAGAGTTGTTGATAGTATGCTTGCACAGTAATTCCATTTGAAAATAGTCTTTTAGACTAGGAATTCTCTTGTCTGATTTGCCTCAGACTTTCCAGAAAAATTCTACCTTTACATAAAGCTTGCACCTGTGGAAGTTTAAGGAAATCTGTTTAGCTTTTGCTGTGTGAGGGAGGGATTCTGCCAAAATTGAGTTTCTGATGAAAGACTAGTATAAGCATGGATAGACTGCTTCCTTCATTACTAGATAGTATTAATGTATAATCAGTCTTATAAAGAAAAAAATATGATGAATGGATTTTATATTCCTTATAAAAGTGATTTTTTTTGTTTCTTCTTTGGCTACTCAGGGTAAAATATTTACAACTAACCTATCATGTTTAATTTTGTGAGTTGCTTTTAGTGTGCACATTTCCTGTACATCTTGAACAAAACCATGCAAAAGATGAGCAGGGAATAAGGGGGAAAATTATAAATGGATCCATGTGACTGCCTCTTCTACAGACATTTTTTTCTCCCCTTACTTGAGAAATTAAGAGTGAATGCAGGGCCATGCAGTGTTTGTTAAAGCTGATGGAATATCTTTCTCCCTCTGGGTATCTCTTTAATCAATGTTTCTTTATACCATTAGGTCATCTCCTCTTTTTTCATGGCTTTTTTTTTTTATTCTGAAGAAGCCTTGTTTTGTACATTTCCGTACATCTTGACGTTTATTCTAAGAATTATGGCCTGATCACTTCCTCTCTTTTCCTCAAAATTTCTATCGTTTTATCTATTTTAAGTGCCAGAGCACAAAGATAACCCCATCATAGTTCTCTCATTTTCCCCAGCAGTTCCCCCCCTCTCCCTCCCTGCAATGAAAAAAATGAAAGGTCTCATGGTCTTACAGATTTTCTTTATGCTTATTTTGGCCTACTTAACAACCCAAATACATCATCACACTCTAAGACAGCTCTCTAAGGCTCTTGGATCAATTAAAGGTAGCCCTATTCATTGCCAGTACAAACCTTTGCCTATTAACTCTTTCAAAGGGCATTTGTCATCACAAAAAGCTCTGAATGCTGTCTGGGTACATTGATTAAAAAAAGGTATTGTTTTAAGGCTGCTGAATATCTTAATTAGTTGTAATCAGAGGGTAGCTTGTGTCTGTAAAGTGATACAGTTACCTTTCACCTACTTGCTTTATTTTCTGTGTTTAAAAAAAGAGAACAACCTCAGATGTACCTCCAGCATGCTGTTTTCAGGGTAGGAGAGGAGTGCACTTGCTGATCAAACTGTAACTTAGGACATAATTTTGTAAAGCCAAATATTCAGTGTGGTAACCCAGAATGCATCTCCTTGGCCTGCAGTCAGCCAGGAGTGAGTCAGTGGAGCAGCAGTGCTCCGTGCCAGCAGCCATCCTCCTTTTCTTCCCTCAGAAATCCAGGGTCTGCACCCTGGAAATGCAGAATTCCAACTCTTCAGGCCGCGAATCACCCATTAATGCAGAGTACACACAGCCCTGTTTGGCAGGTGAAGGTAGAACAAGGTAATGTTTTTTAGACCAGTAGTTCATTTGCCCCAGATGTTGTCTCAAATGATTTGAACCAGTTTATTCAGATATTCTAAATCACTGGAAAAATGTCCTTTTCTGCTGTTCCCTGAATCAAAACTTTTCTTTCAGTAGTTAATCATAAAAATTTGGTTTTTATTCAAGGAGACCCTTTTGAAAATGAAAATCAGCACTTTTCCTTGGTCTTCATGCAAGGTTTTGTTTGTGCTTGTTGCTTTCTTGGTTTATTTTTTTGAGCAAACAGCATAGTTTATATTTAATATAAAATATTTGGTTCAAATCACACATTTTTTATGTGCATTTAGTAGAGGCATTGAGGTATTGACAGAACCCTTCCAGTCACATGGGTTGATGCTACAGCCATGGCTTTCATCATCTGACCCTCACTCTCTGGAGGTGCAATGCCAGAAAAGGGAATTTGGGAATATATGCTTTTCTTTCCATATTTATGCAAATATCTTCTTACAAGGAGGAGAAAGCACTTGACAAAAAAAAAATAGATGTAAGTCACACTTGATTAAACGTGCTTTTGTGCTTGAATAAAATAGTAGATAAAGTGGTGATAGTAAATAGCATTTAGTTTGTTTTCATCATTGGAAGGGGAGAGGATGCAACTGGTGTCTTACAGGGAGTCCCCCTTTTCTGGGACAAAAATTCTTTAGCAAATACCTAATATACCAACCATGGATATGAAATGGCTCGTGCAGTTTGGTCATTTGCAAAGCCATGGCTGGGAAGCACCAGGGAAATGAATCCCCAACACTCACACTCAGCTGGTGGTTTGCTTGATGAATTTTGTTATAGGAAATGCCTGCATGCACAGATTCTCAGGGAAATATGGCAGAGTCATGTAAATGCAAGTGGTATTGTCCTCAGCCTCTTATTTTCCAGTGAATAAATGTACTGGACAATGTATGGCTTGAAGTGAGAATATGTTTATGGTTTATCTAATTTTTTCAGAAGCCAAGATGATACATGCACTTCTATCACAGGAAGATTTCTCTCTATGTGTCTAGATTCTGGATGAAGTGCTTTGTGTGAGTATTTTATCTTCTTTTTAAAATTTTATTGCTACAAAAATGCTTCAAAAATTTAGTTCTGTCTCCAAATTACTGTACAGTAAGAGCCTATAATAATCTCCATTTCACAGATGAGGAAAACCAGTCTGATAAAGATTAAAATTCCAATTCAAGGAGAGGCAGAAGCTTAAGCACATCTTTTAATGTTGCTGTGATTTTGACATAAGCTATTATGAAGAGTTTCTCTGGGATGCTGTCAGAGGTGAAAACAGAATATGCTCTGAGTTGCAGACAGTTCCTCAGCCACAGTACTGCAAATTTTTCTTGTTATACTTGATAAAAAACGTGATGCAATGGGATTGTCATAGAGGAGAGAGATTTATTTTTGTAGTTAGTAATTCAATATACATACTATGGTATTGAACCTAATTTAGCATGGAGGTCAATGAAGTTCTAACCTTTTCCTTCAGCTTTGTAGATTTTCACAGAAGTGTGTGAGCATCTTTTCTTTGGTCAGGTGCCTCGGAAATAAAGCCGGAGAAATAAATCTCCACATTTTCCCGTGGCTGTGATAAGCATATGTATTTATATATAATGGCATTGTGTGTCTTGCTCTATGTAACATTTTTAGGTGTCTGTACAAGTAGGAGATTTATGAAGTGTGACTCATTTTTCCTTCTCCACACTGTTCCAGTGGAAGAGCTCAGACTGCGATGAGAAAAAGTCGTACACATTATTAAGAATTCTGATAAAGTAGGCTGAATAAATTTGTTTTCTTTGTGAGCCTTAATCCTGTGTTGTATTGGCTTCTTGGACATGGCTAATTTATTTGGAATTCCATTCTGTTCCCGACAGCATTCCTGATTAGCAGTTTGATCACCCGGAGCAAAGTTACATACCAGCTTTCAACTCTTGTAATCTAGCAGTGTAATTTTTTCAAATGGACTCTTTTCTTTCCTTCTTTGCCCCAGCTCCCCTTCTTTTTGTGTGCAAAGAGACTTTAAAAGTAAGCAGGATAACCTGTTAGTAGAATGAAAAACTTCTTCAAAACACAATGTAGTTTGCTGAAAGCCCAACTTCCATTTTTGAATGGAAAAAATGAGGTTTGGAGCAGTGTCAGTGCAGCATGTGAAATGTTTGCCTTCCATCACTTATAAGAGTTCTTTTCAATAGCTGCATTTTATGATTGGGGTGATATAATCTTCAAGTAGTTTTCCAAGGTCTGTGGTTCACCAAAGCACATTTTGCTTATGGTTAGTTTTAGACAGTTTGAATTTTTCTTTAGTCGTTAAGTTTGTCACATGGTGGACCTTGTAGGAAAATGGCAACTGTGTCATTGTTTGCTTCTGACTGTACTGGCTCGTGCTGTCAAAACAAAGGATGACCAGGACACCCAAATTAATTGTAAACCAGAGGCAGTTTTGGGTCTGAACTCTTTTGGTGCAGCACAGGCAGAGAGCATCGTCCAAGTGATCTGGCCTGCCAAAGACATGGAGCTGCAGATGAGAGGGAAGTGAGTTTTCCATCCTGTGACATTTCTGAAAGTCCCAGTCTGGTTTGTGCACAGTGAAAAGGAAACAAGGATCTTAAGGGAGGCTTGGGAATAGCCCAGAGATAGGTGACCACAGCACTCATCAAAAGGCTCAAACTGTGGTTTTATGCATGAGTGCCTTGACTGCATAATGCTTGAAGACTCTGATCTGTCTGGTTTGTACTGATTTTGAATTGTAGGGATCTGAAAAAGCTCTTGGTGAATACTTTGTCAAAAGTGAAGCTGTTTTGCCAGTTTTCTGTGTTTGAAAAACTGGCATTTTGTTGAAACATTGTTTTGTCAAAAATAGTACTCATTAAATTCTCTGCTGTATTGATGTGAATTGTATTAATTCAGTGGGGAAAAAAATCTAGTGATGGAAGGAGAGCACCAGGAAAGGTTGCTTTAGGGCTAGATCATTGTGCCTGGTCAAATTTGGTGATAATTCCTTAATTTCCCCAGCAAAAAACCCTGAGGTTCTTTCTACCCCAAAAATTAGGCATCTAGCTGAATATGAAAACTTAGCAAATTGTGTATGGTCTCTCTGATCACTAAGGAGATAATAATTACTTGGGAACAAACTGTTCTGAACTTTATAACATCAATCTTAAATATGTATCCCTGTTCTTTTCTGGTGAGTCATGAAGTATTTTTGTATTTTCATATTTGTTCACAATTAGGTGGACATTTTGGGCATTGCTAATCTTTTAATTGATTGTTGCCATTAAGTATCATGGCATGTATGTGATCTATTCTGCTGCTGCTGGGTCATGTTCTGATCACATTCCTGGTAAGAAATTCCCATAAATGAAAGGGAACCAAGGTGTCTCCTGCTGACCACTGCCCCACCCAGCAGCACATGGAGGTGGTCATGGAGTGACAGCAGAGGTCTCATCAAGTCTTTTTGGAAATACAGATGTCTTCATGTAATCACTTTTAAAACTGATTTATAAGGTTTTGTTTAATCTCCTTCTAGTCCTTTCCCTTCACTTTTATTGCTGCTTCCTGTGATCTGTGCTCTTCTGTTGCATTTAAATCTCACTTTTGACACCTTTGGGGATGAGCTGGGGTTTTACTAACACTTCTGGTTTTATGGAGGCTGAAGTTAGTCTTAAGGGATGAAATATGTAATAAATGAAGTATCTTTCTGTCCTTGCTTTTCTTGATCATGGAAATGGGCATACCAAACTGACTGCAGTGGGAGGAGTGTGCTTGCTGGGGATTTTCCAGGAGAAAACCAGTGGGGCAGGTGTTGACTTTGCTTTGACCCAATGCAACATTGAATGATGATATGTGCACATTATCTCAACTTACGTGGAGCAATAATTGACTCTGAATGTCAGATTTTGTCCTCTAAAGCGGTGACTACTTGATCTTGCTCTTTTTAAGTGGTATTTTGTTTTCAGTGTGATGTAGAATGCTTGCTTGGGAAGTTTCACACATGTAACATGGAGCAAGGTGCCTTTTTTGACTCTGATAACTGTAGAAGGAACGTGATTCTGACAGATAAGTGCTGGTCTTTAATTTTTCTTTTTTTTTTTCAACAAAGAACTCAGAGCTTCTTATTAGCCTTGCCAACATCTGCAACTCTTTGCTGTTTCCTTTGGTAGATATCCTGACTTTTGAATGTGTGGAAAATGCAGTAAGTCAAATATCCTATTTTTAAAATTCTAATTTACTTATGTTTTGGGATATATTTCAAACTGATGATAACAGTGGGTGTTTTATGATTATTGTTGTATTGTCTGCTTTGTTGCTTGTAAGTTTATTTGATATTTTAAAATTTTGGGAATGTAGCGATATTTGAGGAGATTGCTTTATAAGGGAATTGGAAAATGAGGTGTGAAATCTGTTGCCTTACATTTAAAAAGTCAACAAGACTGTGTAATATGTACTTATTTTCACCCCAAACCACCCTTCAATGGGCATTTACCAGGACAAATTTACATTAGTTATGTGATAATTTAAAAGCAAAATATGAAATTCGTCTTGGAAATAGTTTCACATTAGAGGATTTTAATAAATATTTATAGCAGAATAGGGTAGTAATATTGGTTATGTGATGAAAACATATGTTAGTAATAAAATATCACCCATCAGAAATACTGTTCTATCATGTCATTGTTCCCTAGAGAGATGACTAGTTGAAAAACGATTTTAACAAAATAAACTCTGAACAGAGAGGATGCTTTTATGGGTGATACAGCACACATTCTTCAAAAAAGGCACATCATTAAAAATGGTGCCAGACATTAGGAACATCTGTTGTGTGAAAGAGTAAAATTGGGAAAATCCAAATAATAATGCTTAATGTATAGGCTTTACATAGTGCTTTTCCTCACTCGTTCTCAAAACACTTTGCAAAGAGGAGAAGAACGACTCCCCGCGTTAAACTGCCTTTCCCAAAATCCAGCCACACCAGCTCTCATCTGGCATTTAAATTCGCCTCGCTCACGCCGTGCCGTTGATTTTCCGTGGGAGGAACTCTGTCCTGAGGAGTGAAGCCCAAGCAGGAGAAGCAGTGTCCTTCCCTTTGGGGCAGCGCTCCTGCCTGTGGATGCGCGCGGGGTGCCGAGCTGCCAGCCGGGGCACGCGGAGCCAGGGAGCTGCCATTGCCCGGGCAGCCGGCCTGGAACTCCCCCGGCTCCGTGCCAGCCTGTCCCTGGCACGTCCCGGTGCCAGGCGCCACCAGGGATGTGCCGCCTCTGCTCCGGCTCTGGCACCTCGCAGGCAGCGCTGGAGGAGCTGAGAACACTTGTGAGCACAGGGAGGAGGAGGAGGAGTTGTTGTGCCCTTGGTATTGCTGTGCTGCGTGTGGTGACAAAGGACTCTTGGCAATAATACCAGAAGGCTAAATATGATTTATTAACATGACTCCATCATTCAGAGAATTGGGCTATTATCTGCCCAGTCAGGAGCATCGAAGCTGCTGCTTCCAGCTCCATACCAGAAAAGCTAGAATAACTTACACAGAGATAACAACTTTTCACCTCAGAGGCTGAAAGGAAGAAAACCCCCATCTCCTGTTATCAGGAGACAGGCAGAGAAACCTCTGTCCTTGAAACACAGCTCAGAGATTTGTTTATAAGATCTGTACAGAGTAAAAAGATGCTTTCCCATGGGAAGAATTTTTCTGCAGGCCTGCATGCAGGGAAACTTATAATATGTTCACACAACACCTTGGCACTGGAATGAGCCCCCAGTTCATCCCTGGGGTGTGCCCTTAAGTAGCCAGCGGGCTCCAGAGTGAGCTGGAGCTGGTGGCCAAGGCGTGGGATGTGCTGGATTGCAGCTAATGCAGAAATGGGTGGTTTTCAGCAATACTGCTGAAGCACAGACAGGAGGAGGAAGCAGCTCAGACCACACTGGAGGAAGAGGGTTGTCACAAAAGATGCACTTCCCTTGCATCCATCCAGATGGGCTGGTACAAAGATACTGCTTCTCTAAAAAAAAATTCAGGTATTGTCGCCTCAACCAGTAATTAATTGTACAGCTACCAAATGAGCCAGTTGCCCAAGTGAGTGCATACTGTAGAGCCCCTGTCTTGCAGGGGTTGTGTTGCAGCAGATAGAGCCACTGAACAGTTTGTCAGACTGTTTTTCCTGCTGAAATCCCTTTCAGATGAGATGATTATTTCCTTTCTTCTCGTCTGTGTGGGTGTAGGTCTCTTAAAAGAAAAGAGCAGGTTAGGGAAACAGCTGTCAGGAATGATGTAGTTGATTTTGGGTTTAGGGCAGGCTGGTAGGCCTTTTGGGCTCCTTTTATCCTTTTTCCTGTAGCTGTAGGTGACCCTAGTAACATATACATGTGTATTTATCTGTTCTCTCCAGCCTGCTGCATTTTTTTCAGCAAAATCTTTTCTAGTTGAATGGAGAAGTCCCTTTAAACTCAGCAGCTTTTGGAATCTGTAGGTATAAAAGGACATTGTTTAGTGCGTCTCCTCAAAGATTCCTCCTTAATCCTGATTTTGTGTACTCATCCCTTGGTTGAGCCTTCCTGTCCAGAGGAATTTGAGTTGATTCCCATTCCTTCATAAATGCACGCAGGGCAATGTGTCAGACTTTCTGGCCTTTTAGGCAATTTGATCAGTTCTGACACTTTCCACCTCCATGAAGGAATCCATGTGGTAGTTGAGAACACCCATTAGAGTGAACAAACTCCTGAAACCCCTGAAAGTATTTGCTTTGCTCTGCCATTTATCTGTTTACAAAGCCCAGGGCTTTGCTTCTGATACACATTCAATAAAAGGGAACAGACTATATATTTTTTTGTAATTGCAGTGTAAATGTGGTTCTGTTAGCTGTGTAGTAGGCAACATGTTGACTTTCATGAGGTTACCCCAATCAAGGACAAATTTGACCAGAAAGTGATACTTTGTATCACAGTCAGTATTTTGGTATGACATTTGGTTTCATGCAGAATTTTTAAAAATCAAGGAAGCAGCTCTGACAGAGGGCTATTGCTTGAACCATATCCAAGTCATTTCACTTACTGCTGATCCTTCCCAGTTTTGACTTCACAAGTCTCCGTGTCCAGGCCCAGGCAAGGAATTGCTTAAACATCAATAAAAGTTCCTTGTTTTCTTCTGAACTGGGTCCTGGAGTTTGTGCTAGTTCTAATGAGGTCTTGGCATCTCCAAGGACATCAAGGTATTACTGTACCCTGAATTTAAGGGGAAAAGAATGTAGAATTCCCAAAGCTTTATGTCTCTGAATCAGGCTTTAATTTCTTTTTAGATGGAAAATGCGGTTTCTGGGGAAAGGAGCTTGCTAGTTAGTAAGTCTGAAAAGATCTTAGCAGTTCCAGTAATTACTCACTTCATCAATCCATCTATATTTAAAGTGAGCTAAACTGAGTTCTTTCCTATAGTGTCTACTTCAAATAATGCTGCTTTACATTTGGAGAGCCAAATAAGGAAACAGAGCATAATCTTACAGGAGTTTTGTGCCCTTTCAGTTTGCATGGCTCAGACTTGCTGTAACAAGAGCACTTCTTTCTATGAAACCTTTTTAACATATTCCACTAAACAAACTATCTCCTAAAGAAAGTAGGAGCATTTTTTTTTTGGTGTGTGTGTGTGTGCTTTGCTCTAGCCTTGGCTGTCGAGGACATTTCTGCATTTGTCCATGTACTAAATGAGTGATGCATTTTGGACAGCTTCTGTGTTCTGATTTGTTTTCTTGTGCCTTTTTGTCTCCCCCTCTTCCCCCTCCCCTTCTTCCCCTTTTCATTTGTCTAGGAGGGGGAAAAAAAAAGCTCCTCCAGTGTTGTTTCCTGCAAAGACCATTCTTAAGAGCTCGTTGGACAGCGCAGGACTCTTGAAGTGATAGCTAATTGGTGAAAGAAAGGCCCTGATTGTCTTGAGGAAGCTGGAAAGTGCTGCGTGTGCTGCTGAAAGGGACTAGGGAGAAGGTGCCTGGTTTCGCTGAGCAGCTGCTGCTGGAGATGTTTGGAGATTACATCAGCATTGGAAAAGAGGGGCCAAAAAAAAAAAAAAAAGTCCAACTTCACATAGACGGAGTTTATGGAGGTTTTTTCTCCCTTCCAAAGGTCTTCTGACAATACTGTCATTGTCAATATAAGAGTTGTTAATTCTTTATGAATAGCACATGGGGCCTCTTGACTAAATAGTACGTTACATGTCCCAAATCTGTCAGCTGGACTCTTCTCTCACATGCTAGTGAGATCACTTTGATTGGAATGTTAGAGGAATTGCTGGGTTGGCCGTGCAGAACTGAATACTGCATTATATAATTAGATCTCCCAGAGTATTTTTTTTCACATTACCTCATTATTCTAGCTTAAATATGGAATCAGTCCTTTTGATGGTTTTACTGGTTGTAATTATATTAATACGATTCATTTTGTGGTCCTGTCTTAGTGCTTATATAGATTATAAACTCTCCCAAAGGTTTCCTGACACAAAAAAAGGGGACTGAGAGACTTCAAAAGCCTCATTCAGATTTGAATTGACAATGGGGAGAGCTGGGTAAGGTAAATGAGCTAGAGCAGCTTTTACCTTGGGATCTGATGAGAGAGAAATGACCTGTTGAGACTGCAGCCGAGTGAAGATCCTTCAGAAAGCCTCACACTGACAGAGGGGAAGGAATGACAACTGATTGAGTCAAATGACTTCCTATCCAACTTGGGCATGAATTTGCTGTTGGGAACAGACTTGTGGACTTCTGCCAATTAAATGATGTGGACAAGCTGGAAGGAACCCTCTTGCTGGGCAATCCAAGAGTGCTCAGTGCCCACGTGCCACGCTGTGGGCTGGCAGGAGCAGATTTTCACCTGGCTGCTTGATTTGTTACCAAATTCCTCATGGCTCTTCCCAGCCTGTCAGATCTGAAACTGCCTGAATGGCTTTAGCTGACCACAACCTGCCAAATATTCACACTTCTTAGCAAGAGATGTAGCTGAGTACCAGTACAAGGAGGATACCACTGGAGTGAACTGTTCCGTGGAAGACAGATTTGTGTCTCAGAGATTGTCTGATGGACTCTGGCTGTGCTTCAGCACCAACAACCGGTGGGGTGACAACATGAGTGAGTTTGACACCAAAGCCCTGCAGGTGACTTTCATGTCTAGTCTGAAATAAGCACCCTACTGGGACACTGGAGGATTTGACTACTTGCCCAAGGACAAAGTGACTTGGGGTTTCTTGGTTAACTTACCTGGCAAAAGGAAGTAAATTTTTCCAAATGAACTGTCTTCTTTAAAATAGATTTGTTTTAAGTTGAACAACCTAAATCTTACTGCAACTCAGTGTAATACTGTCTTTTAAGAACTGAATTTTTCTAGATTAAAGATAGGAAAATTGTATTACCTTGCCCAAGAAATGCACTATCCTTGGCCTAGTCACTCTTTAAAAAAAATTTTTTTAAAAAATCCTTTTTTTTGTTTGATCATTTTCTATCTCATGTGAAAGTGAAGGTTACCACTTCAAATACTTTTTTCTGTATCTCTTAGTAGCTCATGTGATGATATCAGAGTTCAGCTAGGTAAAAGCCTACAGTATTCCCATGCAGAGTTTCTGGCCCATTCATGACACACTCCTATAGGCTCGTCATTAGTAACTGCTCATCAGCCCTTATCATTTTGTCTTTTCGAGCCTCCTAAAAATTAGACATGAGAGCTGGTAGGTGCTTAGGCAGTGGAGCAGGGTAAATGTCAGGTCAGTTGATTTCAGCCTCAGATTTTATTTATGGTGGATGACCAATCTACAAAACAGCCTGCAATGCTCGAAGGTGCATGTCATGGGTTTGAAATCCTGCCAGACGACAATAAATTATATGTAGACGTAACTAACGCCTTGTCTGTTTCTCTGATTCTTAATTTTAATGACAATTATGTCCTTTTTTTGTTTCCCCAACACCAGCAGACCACAAAGGGAAAGTGAAATGTTGTCTACTTGATGTGCAGACATACCTCTTATAATGAGTAACTGGAAAAATAGTGACAGGGATCCATTTTGCTGCTTTCAGTGAATCATCGCTATTCTGAGCTGTTGTGTGCAAAACAAAGCTTGTGGAGAAATTGATAGTGCCTTTAAGAAATAAATCTCCTAATTCTTTATTTCAGACAAATTGAAATTGCATTTGACAGTGTCATGTTTGTATTAATTGTTTAAAAGTGTGGATGTAATGAGAAGTGGTACAGGTGAAGTTGTGGTTTACTGCCTGTAACATTTGGGGATATTGGAACTGACACCAGTATGGAATTCACAACTTTGATTTTTTTTATCCCTGCAGGGCAGCATTTCAAATTTTCCCTGTAAATCAGAGTGTGTGGTCTTCTTATGGGCCATACCCTGTGGACTGGTTCCGTTGGTATTTGTGTGCCTAAAACATTTGATTTGGACCTTATTTGAGTCACATGAGTTGCACTCTGATTATAAGGGTGGTCTGGCCAGATATTATTTGGCATAATATTGCTCTGTGTCCTACAATGCTAAAACTGGCTGCAACCCCAAGCAGTTTATTAGAACATCCATGTTTTGAGACACATCTAATTAATTTAATAATCATAAAAATTTTGACTGAAGGGTTCATTTAGATCTTGTTGCCTACTAAACTCCTTATGTGTTCAAAGCAGTTTTAACAGCAACTTGGTTAATTTCTGTGCATTCATATAGTTGTTTTCCCAGCCTGCAGGATGTGGGAAGCCATCCTGTTTATCCTGCATTACAAAATTAGGACTATCACACTTCCAGGAGTGCAAAATATAAAGGAGATTGAGATCTTCTTCTTTATTCCCATAGGTCTTTTGCCCTCGTTCTTTTCATGGAGATAATAAAAATCTAAACCCTTTAAGTGTGATGTGATATGAAAATATCCACTGGTATTTCCTCGTATTTGCTATGGAGCAGTGTGCTGACATTTAGATATTTAAAAGATATTTATACCCTGTTGATTTTTTTGCATTTAAGGATGTATTTAAAAATAAACAAATGCTTAATGTCAGTTTTGAGCTGTGGACAGTGTGAATGAAGATTGCAGGGTGGAACCTCCTTTCAAGACATGAAACAAAGGTATGTGTAAAGAAAGAGAAAAATAAAAGTGAAATACTGTGATATTAAAATCCTTGCTAATGTAAAATTATTTGTATTTTTATATATTGATTAAAATCTACTGTATATAAATATATTTGGAATGTTTTTATTCATTTATATCACTAACATGCTAAGCAGTGGCCAAAATTACCATGTAACCTACTGAGAAGAAACTCCACTTTTCCTGAAGACATTATTTTTAAGAACCTCTAAGATAGAGACATATATCTATCTATCTATCTATATATATATGAATATATAGATTAAAATAGATCCTATTTATACATCTAAACCAAAAATAAAACCGTATGATGTATGGATGCAGAACTGGTCTGTGTTACGACTGTACTAATTTATGGTCGCCTTTTTTTGTGGAGCCAATGGTACCAATAAAACCAAATTTGCTCCCAAAATAAATAGCCATTTTCAAGTTCTACGACTGATACTTTTTTTTTTAACCAGGGATGAAAAAAATCTTTCTAAGCTGTAAAAACTCAATTGATTGTAAATATCCTGTTCATCTGAAAATCTGCAAATGCAATTCCCATCTCACATCGTGTAACGTGCAAAAAGTTGGCATTTTACAGACTGCATGGTGGTATCGAGAACTAATTGCAACAAGCTTACAGTCATCTGAGCATGTAATTATGTTTATTGATTAAAATAATGCCACAATTTCATTTTGCAGTGCCATTACACTGGTACCCACTTAAATAATTCCTGTCAAACCGTGTAAACCGGAGTGCTGAAGAACCCCCTTAAAGGGATCTGGCGATGCAACAGGTGGCCTAATTACTTTAGGTGGGTCCATTACAGCCAAATTCGGGGAGGAGAAGCTGAGGACACAAGCAGGGCTACGACTGACTCTCACAGAGGGAATCTGGACAGCTGGGGGCTCAGTCAGCAGCTGTTTGCAATGAGCTGCCAGCTGATCAACTGGGGCTTGGGGGAAATCTCATAACCCGTGTTCCGTGTCACAGCCCTGGGGAGTGGGCAAGCGCTGGGAGGGTCTCCCTTGTCAGGATTCATGGAGGTGCCAAATTGTTGGACAGTTAAATGGCAGAAGTCCTGTCTTGGTTGGTTAGCAGGGACACAGAGTTACTCCAGAAATGTGGCTGGGTTGTGCTTGGTTGTCACCAAAGTCGGTGACCTGGTAGGGTGGCCCTTTCACTGCAGGCAGGGCTTGTAACAGCATCTACTGCTGAGGCTGCCAGGCACTTCCAGCCCTAAAGACCTATTTTCAGCTGTTCACAACTTTGTCAAAGTAGCTTTTCAAACTAAATTTTTCCATGTTTCATTTGGTGTCTGCCTCCGTCTGAATTCTCTTCAGGTTTCAGCCAGAACAGTTTAATGTCTTCCTAGAAAAAGACTAGAGAAAAATACATTGTTTTCCCCATGCTACAAAAATATTGAAAATGGTTTTTTTTTCTGAAAAGATGTAGTTGTCCCACTCTGGGAGATAATTTTTACTCAGTCCAGTCAGGGATATGTAACTCTTGTTCGCATCAAGAAAATTATGTAGCTACCTATACACATTCAAGGGGTACAAGATCAGATATAACATGGGGAAATGAGGATAAGGAAACTGGCAGGGAAAAAAAGTAATTACAGCGAGGTTTTAGCTAAAGAGGGTAAGTGGGCCATGCACAGTTAATGAAAGGCAAGCTGGACTGCACCATGTAGGAGAATTGGCTCCAGGAGAGAGTGAGAGTGGAGACACACTAATGAAATTAGGATAGTTTGGACTATCAGCAGACAGGACAAAAGTGGAGCTGGAAATATATGACCTACAACATTCTATGGTTCTGTGACTCGGGAGACAAAGACTTATTTAGCAAAGTGCTTTGAACTTGGAATAAAGAGTCCAGGGAACTGTCAAAGGGATAAGAACTGGATAAAGTGTTTGCTGGATCACTCTCCCTTTAGGACATTGATATAAATCCTGGAACCTAAGTATCATCCTTCTTTTGGCTGTCAGCAAATTTCTGGTTTTGCTGGTGGAGTATTGTATGCTAAGCATCTACAGGGCTGTATTAACAGGATGTGACAAAGTTGAGCAGTGACATTAAGAAAGTAATAGAATTAAGGTTTATATGCAATTTTTGCTCTGTTCCCTGAGTATCATGACAACTTCTTTTGCTCATTTGTTGCACAGGATGAAGTGCTCTGGGACTGAAGCTTGCAGGAGCAATGCTTTGAATATCCCAGAAATAGAGTGATAGTCTATGAAATGCAGAGCTCTAGGAAGACTCAAGTTTTGGGTGCAGTGATGAGGAAATTAGTTCTGTCTTTGTCCGTCACTGAGTTCTAAGTGAAAACACTTAGAGATATTTATTCTTTGCTTTGTGGCTGTTTATCTGAAGATCCTGGGTCCAATTTGCTTATTTGCTAATTTGCTAATTGGCAAATGCCTTTGCCAATCACCATAAACTGCAGATTGTCAGTTTAACAAATAAAGTAGTACCAGTTTAACGAACTAACCAGTATACTGAGAAATCAAATCCTGAGAATATGAAGTAAGATGTGTTAAATAAGTAGATTCAACAGGAGGAATTCTTCTGTACGTTGTTTTTTTAATTCCAAGATGAGATAATGCAGACATATGCAAAAGTGTTAATAGACATCTACAAAACACACACATTATGGAGGAAAATTAGGAGGAAATTAATTTTTCCTGCAAAGGGGACAAAGTGCTGATAATGAAGAAAACATGAGAACTTATAAAGCAGCCACTGCTTTATAAGCAACCACTGGTCCATCCTGTCCAGAAGATGTGGCAGGAATATTTTGGAAAAATAATCTCCTTGGCAAATGAGTATAACCAAATGGAGGGAAAGTACCTTTACCTCCCCATATGTATGAGAAAAAAAGTCAATAGATCCTTCTCTCTAAGGTGATAATGAGTGCCCAGGTATGTAATGTGTAATTAGTTTCCAGACCCTTTTCACAGCTGACTATCCCATAGATGTGGAGCTTCCAGCTCTGAGATGTGAGTGTTCTGGGTGTATGAAGAAATTAAAAAAAAATATTTAGAATGGAAACATCTGCAGCATTTAGGTATGTGTGGGAGACTTTTAATTTTGTGTGTTGACTTTAGATCCCCATACTGCATATCAGTGGTACATGTCTAAATTTTTTTTTTTTTTTGGAAAGGCCCAGGTGAGTTTGAAACCTGGGTCCTGTATTTAAAGGAATATTTGAACCTAGGTCTATAGCGTGTGAGTTTAGACCCAGTTCCCGACTACCTCCCTTTTGAGAATTGGCAGCATTAAAACTCTTAATCCAAGTTTCTAACTGATACTTATGAGTTGGAGAATCTCTATTTTGTTCTTTCAAGGATACCTTTTTATTTGCCATTAGGTTTTTTTTTAAAAATCCATATAATTAGTGCTCTTTTCTGGGAATTATTACCAAATCATAAGACCTAGAATTAGTTGTTTCTCCTCCCTAGTCATTGTATGAAGACAAATTCATGGAAGAAGGATTCATCAAGGGCTATTAAGTGCAGGAAATCCTTGTGCCACAGAGTGCTGAGAGCTGAAAAGAAGCATCACTAAATGCTTGTCCTATTCTTAGTCTCTTTGAAGACATTCCCTGTCATTATGGTGGGAAAGGGGGCAGAGTTAGCTGAGTCTGCAGGGTTCTTCTCTGCTGGTCCAGGACACAGTATTTCTCTTTGCATTTGAAAAATAAGAATCTGTCCATAATGGTACTTAGATCACTGGGACAAATGTTTTCAGAGGGTTGGAAGAACGGGCTTCAACTGTCTGTGTCCTGGACAAAGCAGTGTGGTGCTGAAAGGATGGAGAGGAGGATGGCAGGGAGAGCTGGGAGCTGCCTGCACACACGTGACTTCCACACTGTGCTGATCCCAGAGCAGGTATTCCAGGTGCATCCCTGGTATGAGATACCTGGTTTTGTGTCTCTCTGCCTTGTCTCTTTTCTTGGATGTGCTTTCCTTGGCGGGTGCCTCAGCCGAGCACAGCGACTTCCAGATTTTCAGCCCCTGCAAAACGTCTCCCACCACGCCTACGTTTAAAAGGGCACAGGATCCAGCCAGCTAATTTGTTCCTAGGCAGTTAAACTACTTTACATGAGCTCCAGACCCTGGAGTAGGTTTAACACACTATTTAAAGAATATGTGAGCAGTGCTGTGTACAGAGACGGATCTGTATCTGTCTTAGAGCGATAATCTAATTGGAGGTCATCCTTTGTGTAACCCTGTTAACATTTTAGACTATTCTGGGAAATCCCGTGGCTCAAGTACTATGGAATGTAGTTAGGAAAAACAGTGTTTTCTCAAATATTTCAGATGCGGAATATTTATTTTGTAGCCAGAGAAACTTGTTGCCAAGCAACTGACCATGAGTAGGATCCGCTGCCAACTTGAAAAAAGGGAAAAAGCCTACTTACCTCTCCTCAGTTTGCATGTGAGAATTACAATGCAAGGAGAAGAAATTTATTACAAAATATCCATTTGACAAGATTTATCATTAGTGGTCTCAGGTCAGGTCTTTTCCCCTCACCTGCCCTTGAGTCGTATAACTGACAGAAGAAGCCACTAATGAAGGTATTGGTGCAGGAAAACCAGTCACTTTCAAATCCATCCCATTTTGAAGACTGTTTTTTCAAAGCCCTGGATAATGGGGTTTGATTGTTCACTCCTTGCTGGTGCAAAACCAGGCAAGGACACAACTCAAAATTCTGCTGAGATTATTTTATTGACTGAATACATTTGCTTGAGCAGACTTCCAGAGGCTCGGGTATTATTTGCTTTTAGAGTTCAGGTACCTGAGTAGTTTTTTAGAGGAGCTAAAGATGCTCAGCTTGCACACAGTGGATGAAGCTTAAAATGGGACATAAATTGCTGTGCAGGAAACTTGGAGCAATGTGGGGGTAAGTGTTCCACACAAGCAAAGCATTCCCTGCTGCACAGATCTGTTGAATAGGAAGTGTCTGACTGGGGAGTTCTTGGTAAACAAAGCTGTCCATTTCACTGGATGCATCTGGAGCAAAAAAGTAATTCTGGATTAATTCTGATGTCATGGAGATTTATTCCCTGCAGTGAGAATGGCTGTGATCAATGCTTTCACCTCTGATTCTGGACTGAGGCCTTTAGCAGCCATACTAGTGGGAGAAAATGTTCATTCACCGCTCTTTTGAAAGATAAATGGCCTGTTTTGCCACAAGTGGGCACAATAGAAAATGCCACCTACCTGGATAAAGAGGAGAACATTAATGTTGCTTGATACAAGAATCAGGCTTGTAGCAAAGTCTTATGGAGAAGCAAGTCACAAAACTCTAAAAAGAACTGTGAATTTGGAGGGTTTTGGAGCAGTCTCAGTGATGTTTCAGAACTTTTCCCAGGATATCTGAGCACTGTTTCTCAAAGCATGGATCTTCAGGGGGTTCCCAGAGACACCCAGGAAGCCCCTGTTTATCTGTTTATCCAGTGGGTCTTGATTTATCTGCTCTTTGTTGTGTGGACAGTGCACTTCCATGCTTCACTGCCTACTCTGGAGATGCTGCTTGGGTTTCTCCTTGGAGAGGTCAGATGTCAAATTCCTTCTGTTTCTCAGCACAATAGAAGCTTGCCTGTGAGGCTGCTGCTCAGCCTCCCAAAGCTTCCTCTCCAACCTTGGCTCTTCTTTCCATTTTGTCCCCCTCCTTCAGAATAATGCCTGTCAGTTGGCCTCATTTAGCAGTCAAGGCCCCACATGGTGGCATCACCTGTTCTGCAGCTTGTTCTTCAACTGCTGGTGGAGATTTTCTGCACACATGGTGGCTTGGGCAGCTTCAGTGACCACAGATGATTTTAAAATTGCAGTGTTGCATCAGGCATTTTCATGGCTCCCAGAAATTAATTGGAGAGTTTGAGTGGTGAATTACTTAAAAAAAAAAAAAAAAGCTATTTCAAATATATTTCCATCACGCAAGAATGATTATTCTTCAGTAAGACAGGAAAAGATTTACTGGACATGAAGATAAAGATGCTTGCCACTTTTCTGGTGTGCTTGGGGAATTAGTCTCCCCCCAAATTCTACTCATGATATTTTTTGCTAGCTAAGAATATGTGTAACTTCTGTGCTGATTAGTTTGAGATTTTTTTATTAACATAGTTGTATTTTGGAAAAAAAATTGAGGTTTCAGGCTAGACTTCAAAAATAGAGTTATTCAAAGTATTGTTCTCTACCTTAAAACCAGATAAATTTACTTTTGGTGCAAAATATTGCATGGTTATTAGTGAGGAATTCAGTTTCTGTCATCTACATGTTAGAATAATATTATTAACAAGAAAATAAGCTCTACAGATAATGTACACTGAAATGTATAATGTTTTTTGATATAATTATATGTAGAAATGGATGTGTTCTGAGCAATCTGTATCTCTATCAGTGTCTCTAGGTCAAGACTGCAAAGACATGTTTGGGAAGTAAAAGAATTTTTTCTCTTCATAAATATTAACATTTTTTTCAGCGTAACTGGGGTCATGGTTCTTTCCAATTTCTCCCTCAGCCCATTACTTGGGAATTTTGTCTCCCAGAAATTCCTTAATGGCTAGGACCAGTGCTGCTGGTGTTATATGTGGGAAGGGAGAAACCTTTCATGTATTTGTTTCCTTGTCTTCAGATCACCCTGATTTAATTTATAGGAGAGCTGGAAATCCTGACAGTTCTGACTCAACTCATAGCTCGCTGCATTCCATAGGTGAGCTTTTTTTTTACTAAAAATTACTAAAAAATGTGGTCTCCTCAGTTGTCAGTTACTTCCCAATATTTACTTCCACTGGTAGAAATCACAATTTTTGTTTGTTTGTTGGTTTTGTTTTGCTTTGTTTTGTAGTATAGGGGATATAATTTCCCAGATTAAATAAAGTGTTGACATGCCTATGGTTTGTACTAAATATCAGAATTTCAGCGTAGCTGAAAGCACCTTGACCTCAATAGAGTGTATATCACTTTGTACTTGGTATCTATTAATTAATGAACCTGTTTTCTCCTTTTGCATGGAATTTAAAGTGAATGTTAACACAAAAATCAATTTTTTTTGATGACACAGCATTTCAGTTTATTTCCTGCAAACATTTTTTTTTTAAATCACCAAGAGCGGCAGAAATCTTCAAAATAATCTGCAGATTTTGCCTGCCTAAAGATCCAGCGTGGAAATACTGCTCTGTCATCTTGTTGGCCTCAGACAGTAGTGTGAGGAGGGAGCAGAGGCAATAGGATCTGGTTTTGCTGTCCAGTCATAAACAAGGATAACAGCTGATGAAAGTATGACCCAGCCCAGTGCTTTGCCCAAATCCACGGTCAGAAACACGGCTGCATATTGCTGTGGTCTCTGCAGTAACAAAGGACTCTTGACAACAATATTAGAAGGCTAAATATGATTTATTAACATGACTCTATAATTCAAAGGATTTGGACTATTATCTGCCCAGCCTGGAGCATCTGAAGCTCTTGTTTCAAACTCTGTCTAAAGAATGCCAGAATAGCTCACACAATCAGAGATAACAACTTTTCACCTCATAGGCTGAAAGGAAGAAAAACCCCCATCTCCTATTATCAGGAGACAGGCAGAGAAATCCAAATGTCCTTGAAACACAACTCAGAGATTTGTTTACAGAAACTTGTACAGAGTAAAAGACAGTAAAAAGATGCTTTCCCATGGGAAGAATTTTCTGCAGGCCTGCATGCAGAGAAACTTATAATATGTTCATGCAACAGTTGCATGTTAGTTTTATTTTAACAGATAATTTTGAATAACAGCTAGGACAGGTTTTTGTAAGATTGGGAGCTCCACATTCCCACTTTTGACCCCAGCAGCTACTGCAAACAGTACCAGCTGGAGCTTTCCCAGCTCTAGCATGGGCACAGTGGCTGTGGTCCATTATGCATTATTTTGTCTGAAAACCCTGTGTACTTTGTGCTCTCACTACGTGCAGTGGCTGCACAGAAGGTCCTTATTACTCATCCTGGCTGTGTCCTCGGAGGTTTTGCTCCGGATTTACACCACCAGAGTCACTCTGTGAGTGAGGCAATCCTCTGCTGCCCCTCTGTTCCTGTGCTCCACAGGCTGCAAAGCCAAAATATCCCAGCAATGCCTGAACCTGCACCAGCTCTGAGCCCTGACAGCTGATGGGGAGCAGAGCAGCTCTGAAGATGCTCTGCTTTCCCTGGGGTTTGGCCTGTACCTGCCCTGGCTCCACTCTGGGATATTTTTTGAGTGGTTTGAATGCTGCTCAGAGCCTGGCTCAGTGGGTGTGTGCTGCCTGGGGCAAGGCTCGTGTTTTCTGAGTGCTTTCTGAGTGCTGGATGCACATTGCCTGTGACTGGGGCTGCAGTGGATATATGTATAAGCCACAGCTGGTAAACAGAAAAAATAGAAGTGAGTCAATTAGCAGAAATGTGTTCTCATGCTTCTCATGATTTGCAGTTAAATTTTATTTATTTACAATAAAATGCATTGATGCACCTCATGCAAAACGAATATTAAATCATGTGTTTGCTGAAATGCTGCTTCTGCTTTTTCCAGGATTGGGAAGTACTGAAGTGTTTTTTATTTTTCACGAAAGATAGTGTTTGAGGGTGGTGCTAGGTCACTGCCAGATACTTTTAGTTATTTCTTTTGTCCCATTTTTACTTTTTCAGTCTGTCTTGAAAAAATGGGCTGTGCAGCCTTCAGTCACCTGTGGAATATTCAGAGCAAAGCATAATATTCTGTGGCTCCACTTTCCCAAGGTTTCCTGAAGGAGTCTCTGTTTATCATTCAGCCTGCAGTGCCTGTATTGGGTTACACCAGGAATGTGGAAAGCTATATGGGAAAATCTGTCAGGCTGTGAAAAGGTCTCAGGCTTTGAAATTTTATGGAGCATGCTTGCTAATGTACATTCCATATTTCAGGGTGTCTGGCTCCCCTTGCTCGGGGTAAGGATGTGACGTGGAATATTTGGGCAAGTTTTGTTACAGGCACTGCTGAGCTGATAAACAAGGGCATGGAGCTGGGGGAAGTACCAGAGAGGAAATCCCATGAAGGAATAAATTACAGTGACACCTACTAGTGTTGGTACAGCTAAAGGTCAGTCCCCATTTACAAAATCTGATCTCTAATACAGCAAGGAGCACTGGTGTAACTCCTTTCCACCACAGTGTTCCAGTAAAATCCCAGTTTCAGGAGTGGGGCCCACGTTTTTCCTATAAACAAATAATTGAGAGACTCATCTACAGCTTAGAACTTTAACTTCTGTAGATCAAATTCATGCTCATAAGAGGGTTTGCTCTCAGATATTTCAGCAGGACCTAAATTTGCAAATTACCAAGTGCAGTAAATGAGATTTGGATCAAATGCCCTGAGTTGTGCATGTGTCGAGTACAGTGCATATTTTGCTTTGTGTGCAAAATATATGCAGTGTATATTACAGCTGTGCTTTGTAAAATAAAATAGAAAGGAAATTCTTTATCTTATGCACACACAGTTTCAAGAGTCTAAAACTGTGGATTGTACTGAAGAGACTTTTTTCCCTGATTTTTAACTTCAAAATACCTTGTAAGTTTACCTGTGAACCATGGTATGATAACTTAAAAATAAGACAAACAAACCAAAATCTTGGGAAATGGAAGGAGCTTCCAAATTAAAAAGCTGCAATGGAAAACATTTAAACACTTTATTAATTTCCCCCTCTCTGCTGAATGATTCACCAAGCGAATCAACCCTCCTGACTACCTCTTAAAAAGGTGGGATGTTGTGAAAAAAAATCTGTTGTTGTGTTGTTGACAGACTGAATTTTCTCTGTGCATGGGCTTAGAGAAAGTGAGGCACAAATTCCAAAACTGCAGGAGTTTGGCTACACAGCCACATGTGATGCTGGTTCTATTAAAGAAGGGTCCAGGTTTAGAGGTGCAGCATGGAGTCCCCCAGGTGGTGTATCCAAAGCCATTTCAGTATTTTATACATCAAAACAAAGATGGCAAATCTGGCTTAAAAGGCAGCAGACAGCCCATTCAAATCCAATCAGTCCTGTAGCTTCAGGGAGAGACTCTTTGTAATAAATGCCAAAAAAAAAAATCAGTTTGTCTGCTGGATGGAATTCTGTGGCCTGGTTTATGCAAATCAGACCACAATGTTGTAATTTGACTGTAAAATGACTTGATACATTTTTTTTTAGTAACTCTGTCTTCTTTGTCCAGTAGCTCCCTATTTCAAACAGCAGTAGTTGTTTAGAAGCTACTGAGGTTTTATTCACCCAAAAAAAAAAAAAAAAAGGAGAAATGCTGGTCTTGGGAAGACCATCCTTTAGAAGACATGGCCTGGGTTAAACTTCATGCCCTGATGAGGGTTATGAATCCATGATGCACCTGAATAATTTTTGGCCAGACTGAATCCCTACCCACACCTAAGCTTGTGCACATGGATTCATGGATGCAGTGAGGGTGATGGATCATGGACATCTTCCCCTAACATTTGAGTTGTTTTGTCAGGCTTATGTCCAGACCTTGGTAATATTCAGACCTCATGATTTTTTGTTTAAAATACAAAGCAAATGCATTGTGAAACTGATCTATTTCCAAATAATTTTGTCACCAGGCAATTAAAATATCATGTGCTATAAACATCTCTAAGACGTTATGGATGGGAAAGTTGCCAGTTTCACAAGTCACATTGCTTTCAAAAGTACAATGAATGTACAGTTCTCTGAACAGTCTGGAAAGAAAAGTCATTTTCCAGCTCTTAAAATCTTTTTTTAGCTTTTTGCAGTGCTCTGAAGTCAAATTATGATTATTTTAAAGACAGAACTGTTAAGTGCCAATGATTTGTCAGTACTGGCACACTTAAATTCATAATGTGGTTGGGCCTGTGCTTAATATCTTAATTGTGCATGAGAAATTCCTCTAAAGTGAAGCTGGCCAGAAAATGCATGCTTCTTATATTAAAAAAAAAAAAATTAATTCACTTTCTTATATTAGAAAAAAGCCCCTTCAAATAACTTACACCTTTTTATTTCAGTGTTGCTGTTTCTGGCTAAGAAATATGACTGTTTAGACTAGGAATTTAAAGAGGAGTCTGTAAGGGTTGACTCTTCTGCCATGATTAGGCACCAGACTATTTTCCTGGACTTTGAAAATTGCATTGCTTGTGGCTTGATCAAATTGACTCCAATTTATAATACATCAAAAAGCTTCTCTTGAAATTGTTTGTTAGCTTTAATACAAAATGCTGTGAACCTGATGGCGTAGAAATATAGTTGGAGTTCTGAATGTGATGTTGTTAACCGAATTCAGTAAGTGAAAGATCATGAGCTAATTAATTGTAATCTTCATGTGGTCAGGAAGATCTTCAGTGCAATGTACTGGAAAAAAAAAGAAAAAGTAATAACACTCCACAGCCTGCAACTGCTATCTGAAAAGAAGGAAAAACAATGTAACAGCCTTAATGACCAGTCCCAAAGTAAAACGATTTGCTTTAGTCTATTGTTGGTCTTTAGGAACAAGAATTCCAACGGGAATAACTTAGAGGAGTGCTAACAATTGAAAAAATTTACCTAAACAATTAAGAAGACTGTTCTGAGTAATAGAAAGCCCAGCAGGCTGTGGATGCTGTAGGTTGGTGCTCTAAAGACACACACTGGATAATGTGCTCGTGTCCAGAGGGCTCCAAGGAGTCTGTCTCAGCCCAGGAAAGGGGAATAGTTTCTTTCTTCTTCTGTGCTGATGTACGAACAGCAGAGCAGGCTGAGTTTGCAATCCTGCCTCAACTTGAGCCAGAAACTCACCTGACGGGGCTGTTCTGGGGCAGTAGATGAAGCAGGAAGTTGCCTCAGGAGAGGCAGGGGCACAATGAAAAGATCCAGCAATGGATCCCTTCCCCCAGCCCTTGGTCCATGCAGGCATGCAGCATAACTGACTTTCAAGGTGAATTTTGAATGTTTTCTCAGTAAAATGTATGTATGTAAAATGAGAATATTTTCAGACACATGAAAGACAGCTCCAAAGTTTTTGAAGAGGAGATGCCTTCTGAAGAGATGCCTTTTTGAATATAAAGCCTTTGTCTCCTTTATGTTACCTAACCTCTCATTTTACTCACTTTTGGCAGTGAGAAAGGACCCTCACAGTGAGGGTGCGCTGTTTAATTTAATATAATTTAATACTGTTGCTCCTGGCACTACATTGCACTTCAGAAATGATGTCAGGAGAAATGGATAAAACTGAGAATCACGTAGCTATGGGTGCATGCTGGAGGTTATTATTGCGTCCTGGTCTGCAATATTTTTGGAAAATTCTCTCTCAAATCTTTGTTGGAAATTGTATGTGGAAAAAAACAAAGCAGTTATTTCTTCTTTTCTGACGCTTAGTAATGTGGTACATAAATATGACCAAAGCAATGAGCATGCGATTTCACTGCAAGTGCTGAGGGAGTAATAGATGGGAATTAGCAAAAGAATAGGAGGAATGAATGGGGATATGAACTGAGAGTTTATTCTCTTTGAAAGATGATCTCTTCCTGAGTTACTGAATAGCTAATGGCTGATACAAATGGTAGCAGATAGGATAGATTGCCTCAAGATTGATGGCTGACTGTTGTTGGTCTAGGTTTTTAATCCAGGCTTCTGCTGGAATGCAAAATTCCTAGCTCAAGATCAATTATATGAGGACATCAAGAAGAAAAAGACAGCCACGGTATTTGTCTGCTTCTCAAACTACCCGAGATGTGAAACTGGTTTTGCTTGCAGTGACATGCCTGGTAATGCAATGTAATACTTTCTTATTACAACCCTTTGCTTGCAGTTAAAAGTTAAAACGAAAAAGTTTCTGAAGCACAGCACATTCCTTGCACTTTTTTACGCCTTGTGATGGTGTTGTCTACAAAGATAAATCCTGGGGACCTGGGAGGTCACAGTGACAAAGCTGAATGTGCCTGAGTCACTTGGGGTGGGCAGCACGTCAGTGGCTGTGCTCTTCATCTGAATTCATTTCATCGCACTGCAGACATGCCAGGCTGCAGCAGGGGATAAAAAGGAATTATACAGCGAGCAGAGATGGGCCTGAGAAGCTGTGGAGGAGGCACTTCCACTGAGTTTGTCTCAAACATATGCTGGGTCTTCTCTGGCATCAGTAAAACAGGCTGGGGCAGGGAATGGAGCTGGGTAAGAAATTGAAACCCTCCAGGGTGGCTCCAAACCACAAGCCAGATAATGACCATGAAGCTGTTGTCTCAAGTGTAAGTGGTTCCTTACAGCAACACCTGTTCCATTTCCTTTGATTTTCCATTAACTAAATACCAATGTGGAGGTACACGCATAAGGAAGGCTGGGAAAAAGATAAAGATATAACATTTTATGGAGAATTAAAAAAAAATGGCAACTCCAAAAGAATGAGTGCTATTATTTTTATCTGCTTTGAGGTTCTGATAATTCCTCTAATATACAGAGCATGAAAATTAGATAAATGCTCGTCCACAATTGCATGCATCAAATTTTGAAAATGTTTGCTCATTTTTCTTCTGTGAAGAAGAAAAAAATTTCTACTCAGGTCAAGTGAGACACAAGAGAGAGTTGATGCTGATAATGTTGTTTAAGATGATGAAATCAGCAATAGATACAAATCAGATTAAATTTCCACACAAAATAAGGTAATTAATTTAATAACTTCCTGCCAGTGATGAAAGTCAAAAAATAATTGAATCAGAGAAGGGAACTAGATTAATTGAGCACATAAATTCTTAACTACTGGGCCAGTTTTAGTTGAAATACATGACAATGGTGGTTATTCATTTTAAATGAAAGCTTCCATGCAAATATCAAGAGCTGTGACTTCCTGTACTTCCTTAGACAATCAGCTATGGTCAGAATTCTGTACAAGCCGGGAACTGAGTTTTTAAAGATGAAAGTAGAAGAACTTTAAAAATTTATGTTACTTATTTATGACTATTGAAGAGTTCTCTAATACAGCTCATAGTGTTGATGCTTTTTCTGTTTTTCTCCTCCTCATTATGCCCAAATAAGCCACCATAATGATCTTCTATGCAACATGTGACTTGGAGGTGATGTGCATAACTTTGGAAGCTATACCTACCCTCTCCTTGGAAACAAAAGGCACCACTAAAATAAAACTCACCTCCTCTGCTCTGTCTGCCCCATGGAGGTTCCTTAACTCCTGAGTTTGGGCTAGGAGAGAGGACATCCTGTGTGATTTCAGCAAGTCCAAACGGTTCTCCAGTGCTTTTCCCAAGGTGAGCATTAGAGAACATCAAATGCTGCTCGACAGAGAGAGGAAATCTTGTGTAATGCTTTTGTTCTGCTAACATCTATGTAAAGAGCTGCCTGGGAGTTTTGGAATGGAATCTGTCATCGCTGTAATCCTGTTCTGGAAAACTGTGATGGAGACAGCACAGGCAGTGATGTCATTGGCTGTCTGACACAGCCACTGCCCACAGCAAACTCATCTCCTCCCCAGACTTTCCTTTGTCTCTGACATTTGAATGCCCAATTGGCAAAGCTTATTGGTGGGGATTTTTTTGGGGGGTTTTGTTTTTTTTTTTTTCATTTCACAGCTGCGTTAAAATTCAAAACACAGATATGTGAGAAAAAGCCTAATACAGAGGAGGGTCTGTTCAACGTTCTCTGCAGACTTCAGAGGAATTTTTGTGCACTCTGCCTTCAGTGTCATATAGCAGAAATTCTTCTTTGGTCCATACAGTGCAATAAACAAACCTCCTGTGTATTAGCTTTAGATTTTAATACTTTTACTCACAGTCTATGGAAAGTGGCAGTACTATAAGAAAGAAGCAATTAGCATTGTAAGGGTTCTGGCCAGCCCCTTGTTGTCACAGACACCTATTTATTAAGGACCTGTTGCCATGTAGGGCAGTGGTAGTTGTGTGACATCATGCAAAAATGCTATTTATACACTGTGTGCTAGCAATTGTGCTGGACAATCACATTTGGTTATTATCATTCCATACCTTTGTAAAGGAAGTGAGAAGAGAGCCTGTGTTGTAACCTTGTTTTAGTGGTGGATTTCTCTTTTTCCCAGGTAAGTTACCTGTTCTTAAGGTAGTGTTGCAGGTTCTGCTTTATGAATTGTACATTTGTATTTGAACATCTTTAGATATGCACTGAGCTATTGTTTTACAGATTATAACTTTACATATAACAGGGTGCCCTGTGTTTAGAGAAGACAGTAACAGAATAGCATGATTTTGGTTATGGTTGTGAGTGCTCAGCATCATTGAGACTTAGCCCAGGGAGACTGGGATTTTATGTATCAAGGATGCACCTTATCCCCATAATAATTCCTCCTTGCATCCTATATAAGTAAAAAACCTACAAAATATTGGGAGTTGCTAAATCTGTACATAAAATCAGGCAGCTGCAGGTATTTCTCTGTTCTCACAGCAGTGCCTGTCCCCTGGCTCCATTGCAGCTCCATGCCAGGACGACACCTGTACCTCTCCATCCACATTTTTCCCTCTTGTCACCCTGCTTTCCATGAGCAGGAGAGCTGGATGGGAATGGAGGAGGGATGTGCTGAAGCTGTGTCCCTGACCTGGGCAACAGGAGGCCTCCCATGCATCCCTCCAAGATACTTATTTGACTGATGAGTTGGATTTTTTGCCTTTTGGACTTTATTTTCTGAGTGTCACTGAAAGGTTTCACTTTCTTCTGTTTTCCAACCTGATTCTTCTGTTGTTGGCATTATGTGTCTTTGATTAGACCATGGAGTGACAGTAGAGGTGTGAGGGAGAGAAGCAGGAGTGAAGTATGACCCATTTGTTCAAAGGGCCTGTCTTTTTTCCACTGGAACAAATACTAATAAATGGTCAAACTCTGTTCAGTGGCTGAAATGATGTGGCTCCTGTGCACAATGGGTAGTTCAACTGTGTTCAGAACTCACAAATAGTGTGTCTGCTGTTTTGTTTTGTTTTAGAGAAAAATTAACTGGATGGATTGTTTAGATCCATCAGAGCTCCAACACAGAAGGAAGTGGACAAATATTACTGCCAGCACCACCACCTGCAGGGTTTATTGCCAGCTGAGTGGGAAGAATCCCTGCCAAAATCTGACATACAGGCACGAGGACTTGGTATCACTATTACTTCCCAGTGAGTCTGATCAAGTAAAGGAAGTTGATCTGCTCCTGAGAGATGTGTAGCTCTGTCCCAGAGCCTTTTTGCTGGGGACTAGGAAAGCTTGGCTTTAATCCAGGTTCAGGCAGCATCCCACTCTGTGAGTCTGAAAGTCAGCTTGGCTTTGGAATGAAGGTGCAGGAAACTTTGCGGAGCTGTGGATGAAAAATGCTGCATCATGAGACAAATCTTGGTTCTGTGCTCAGACCAGAAAATACCACATCACATGCTGGCCCTCTTTAAGTGATGGAGTTTTTTCTGTGCACAGTTTTTCTGTTCATCATAAACTGGAAGCAAGTTCCACAGGAGCAGCTGGAGGCTGAAAACTAAGGTGAATCTCATAGCAAGGATTTATCAAAAGCAGGACTGACTGTGTTTTTAAATGGAATGTGCAGAGAGCAACAGATAGCCATGTAGTCTGTTGGAAACACTCTACAAGATTTCAAGTCTTTAACTTTTTAACCTTTGCATAATTCCTGAAACCTTTTATGGTTTCACTAATTATTTGCTAAAAGTGCCTGTAGGTAACAGATAGTTTTCTTAAACAGCTTAAACTCTGCTTCCACATGGAAGGTGTGTTTTCCTGCTCTGGTTTGGATGCTCTTGGGTAATACTTCATGGTGGGGGGCAAGGGGAGTGGAGCTCCCAACTGGGAATCTTCAACACAAAAACTGTTAAGGGGTCATAAATCATTAGAGGCCCAGCATGTGATTAAAAGCTGTGGCCACCAGCAGTGACCCACGGGGCTGGAGGTATCAGTGACAGGGAGCAGGGGGAGGTGTTTGGCATTCCTGATCAGAGGCCTAACCAGGGCACTGGTGTTTGTTTATGTTTCTGTTACTCCTGTGAAATGCCTTCTGTCTGTACAGGGAGCACACACCGAGCCAGGGAAAGTATCCTTGGTATTTCTTGAAATGTCAAAGGCATGGATGCTTGAAGGTAAAGTGTGAGTAGAGTTATCTGGGATTGCAGAGTGAAAACCAAACACTCGCTTCAGGGCTCTGTGATTCAACAGTCAGTGTCACATAGTTATTGCAATTTCAGGTAAGCTTTGCACAGATGCACAGAATATTGTAAATATAACTCCTTTCCTCTAAGCTAAGTCCATCCTAGAAAAATAATTTTTGTTGGACCAGACATAGGGATATCCAACCTCAGGTTCTACTTTGTTTTTGGTTTAACTGCAAACTTTATTAAATAAGAGTTAAAAAAAAAAACAGGAAAACCCAATTATGATTTGACCTGATTTGATACCCTTTTGGAGCAATAGTGACATGTTTTGTTGCTGTGCACGAGACAGTGGAGATATGGGAATGTGGTTCTAGGGACCTTGTTTATAGTGAACATGGATGGTGCTGGGTTATGGGTTGGAATCTCTGATCTTAAAGGTCTTTTCAAACCTTAATGATTCGGTGATTCTGTGAAATAATTTCTATGTGATATTTTATGTATCAGCTATTTCCCAACAAAAAGATTTTCATCAGCAAGTGCAGAGAACAGTTCCAGTTGCAAAGTGCTGGCAAGACAGAGCAGCAATGAATGAAAGGATGGATTTGGGAGGCAATGAAGAGCTGGATGAGTGGGAGCTCCAAGGCCTTACGTGGTGAGGGTCTCTGAGTTATGTCAATAGAGAGCTGTAGGGAAGAGTCTTGGTTTGATAAGTGGAAAAGGTCATAAGAAAGGACCTGAACAGAGGAAAAGTCACAGCAATGTGGCAGTTGGGGTGCCTTTGAAGACAAAAGAGATTTACATTGGTAAAAGGGCTGCCAAAACATCTTTTTGAATGCCATGCTGTTTTGATGGATTCTGTAACTGTTCAGAGACATCCTTTTCCCCCTGTCAATTTATCCTACAATGTGGAAAAGACGCTTCAAAGTATTTTAGGGATTCCTTTATGGACATGTTGTTGGATATGTTTGACAGCAGCAACCCCAGACTGCTCCAGAGAAAAAGGCAAGAAACCTCATGTCAAGTAGATGTGAAAATACAAGAGACTCCTTCCTATCCCCTTTTTGCAGAGCTCAGCTTAAGGCCTGCCTCAGAAGATTTTATGTTCCTTCCTGTGCTCCTTTTATTAGCTTGGACTGGATGTTTTCAATTGCTATGTAATACTCAACAACCAAAAGACACCTCACTGTAAACTTCTTGACTTTTCACCAGCACCAGGAATATCTTAAAAGTTTCACTGTGCTACAGATAAACAGGTGATTATTATATAATTGATGCTGCTCTGTGGGATGAATGTGGGTGAGGCAGGCCCACCTTGTAAAGAGAGAACATGACACGAGGAAGTTGGTAATAATTTGATGTAAAAGGACTCTTAGCAAGTTTGGAAACATTATGGTTGCCAGATGTGCTCTTCCAGATGTCAGGATTTCCTATTAAATGCTTCTTCCGGTCAGGAGGAGCAGTGCCTGTGAGAGTGTGTTAGAGCCTTTGAGACATGAGGGTTACCCGACCCCGAAGATTAATTCTGTAAGTTTTGCTGCAAATTATGCCTATTATTAGAAAATATTGTGATTAACTCCCAGCAGAACCCTTGTCTGTTCAGGAACATGCTGTGCACAGAGCTGCCAGGATGCTGCTCAGTCAGTGACTTCCAACATCCCTGCTGCATTTGAGTAACCTTATAACATGATATAACCCCAGATGGTTTCATACACTGCTGCTGCTTCAATTCCTTCTCCTTGGACTTCTCTAGAACTGCAGCCAGATGTTTGTGAGCCAGTTATCACCTGCTGCAGAAGGGAGTTTGCTGATGTGGTGGAACTAAACTGAGTTTTTCTCATGACCTTGTAGCTCCTCTTGATTCTAAGCACAGAATTGCTTCCAAAACTTGCATTTCTGTTTGAGTTACCTCAAGCCATGTGGCTTTGTAAGTCAGTGCTTCTCTCCATTAATCTGCCTTGCTGTATCTGAATCCCTGGAGTCATCTTTGCCTTAGTTTTTCCCACTCATTCCCTTGTGAAGGCCTCAGGTCCTCAGATCTTTCATGGTAGGGAAGACATGACAGGCCCTGTCCCTGCTCTGGATTTGGGGATTTGCCTTAGTTTGACCTGTCTGGATCCTTTGACGGATCCAGGCTTCCATCAAGCTGAGTTGAATCCCTGTTCCTGTGCCAGCTCTGTTACCTGGGATGCAATGATAGCACACAGGGAGCACCCAGCTCTAAGATCCAAGAGTGACTGTAGAAAGGCCTTGGTAGAAGTAAGAATCCCATACAAGCCTTGTGTGTCTCAGCTCAGTGCTTTATCTGCATAACACTTGAAATATTTGTTAAAAATCTACTTGGTTATTAAATGCTTTACTTAGTAACTAATGTGTATTCATTTTTAGTTTACATTCCAGTACCTTGCGATTTTGTTCAAATAATTTCTACATAAAATGATAGGGAAATAAGGCTGGAAGGGTCAAGAGATAGTCACACAAACAGCCCAGTACTTCCAGGAGCATCAGCCATCCTAATCCATTCCTAAAAGTTGCTTTTTCTCCTAAGAATAATTACTGTGGGGACCATGTCCTTCGACAGAGGCACACATTGCTACATGGAGCTCTCTGTGAGCACAGGCTCTCATTAATTAATTCCAAAATAAGCCCTCCTGACAACTTGTGGGTGGTTCTAGTAAAGCTTGAGCAATGTGGTGAAGTGTTTATGGGTTGGATACAATATTATTATGAAAGATATTGCTTATATGCTCTCAGCAGCAATCCAATTGGATGTTTCACATTTTAGCCTGGGCTACTGCTGGAAGCACAAAATGCTATCTGGTTTTAGATAGTTATTTGTGGCCACTTCACAATTATTTGGCTTGATTATTTATGGAGAGACTTCTTAAAACTCATCTGTTTAAAAGCCAGTCTGTGCTTATGGTACATGGTCCTCTGGCTTTCTGTGCTCCCTCCAGCAAAGTGACTCAGCCTGATTATGGGTAAAAAGGCAGTGGTGTTGTGAAAATCAGCTTTTTCCAGACCCAGAGGGTCAGAGCAGTAGCCTGGAAATGCGTCAGGGTCACCATGCAGAGAGGAGAGACCTTTAACAATTACATTTAATTTGACTTGCAATCAAACGGAAATGGATGGCAAAGCAGGAAATGGTATCTTTAGGCATGACATGAAATAGTATTGCTGTCAACTTGAATAAGAAAATCTGACTTTTTTTAAGCAACTACATATTTAAATAGCCTGTAGGGTCAAACAGCCCTTCCTACAGCCTGATAGCTGGCCTGATAACAGCATAAACATTATAAATATCCTAAATCAATAATTCTGTATCACTGCTGAAAGCAGGCATGTTCACATATCACAGCAGATGGGAAGAAAGCAAATAATATTTGTCTTGCCTTTCAAATTGATTTCCCGTTTTTAGTAAGCCAGAGAATGTCCATATGTTGATCAGATTGCTAAGAAAGATAGCTCAGGGCAGCAGACTTTTACTTGACCTGCTGGAAGAAGGGGGGCAAGGCAGGGACAAGGAAGTCCTCTGTGACCCTAAAATATCTGTGGCAGGAGCTTCTGCAAATGTGGTGCAAATGCCTGTGCTTCCCTGACTTTCCCTGGAAAGTGCCCCCCTGTCCTTCCTCAGGCAGATCAGCTTCACAGGGCTCAGGGAGCAGCAGGATCAGACCTGTTCCATGTCCTTAATCCTCCTTTTCTTTCCTTTTGGAGAATGTTTGCCATGATGAAAATTCCAGCATCCTCACGTCAGGCAAAAAGATCCAAGGTCCCTGGGAAGGGCAGAGGCTGCAGCCCCTCTCCTCTGCCTTCCCTTGCCCTTCTGCAGTGCCATGTGCTCCCCTGCTCCTCCACACTTGCACTGACACGTGGCTATTTCAGCTGCAACGTGCCCTTCCACAGAGCACAAAGGCTGTCCATAATGGCTTCCAAATGCACTCCCAGGTCCTGTTATTTTTCCCTTCAGACAGGAGATTTCAATTAAATTTAACGACAAATGGTTCAGAGATCATTTGTGTGCACATAAACTCTAATGATGTTTATGGGCAACGTGCAACTGCCTGAGAGGAAGTGATGGCACCCTTGGTGTTCTGAGCATATTTTCTGTGGAAGGCATTTATGTTCCTTCTACAGGCTTCAGTTTTATCCTGTTTATAGAATGTATAAAATGCTTGGCGTGCGAGTGTGAGGAACATAATTTCAATGGACACTTGGTCAGTACCCCTGTCCTGCCAGAAGCTCACAGGGCAGCTGTGATCCTGCAGAAGTTGTTTTTGTGTGTTCATGCCAGTGTGACACACTTATGTTGTCCCAAGTATGAAAATCAGCCAAATGTAGGTAACATATTGCACATCGAATTCACAATAAATGCCACAATTAATTGACAATGGCCCAGTTTTGTATCATTTAGTATTTTATGCTTGGCTGATATGAGTTAATACAAGGTGGTGCTGGCATCCACTTTGAGTCCCAGTTACCTCCTTCAGGCTTTTGGGATGTAGGTGGGTACAACAGATGAAGCACTAAACTTTGAATTAGGAAACTACTTTCAAAAATCTACCTTTGTGTCTGCCTTTCAGCAGCTTCCTGGTCTAAACCTTTGTTCCCCTTCTCTTGATGAAGACCAGTATTTCCTGCCTTGTGGATTTGAAAAATACACCAAAGACTGGGATGTGCTCAGATTCCATGGGGACACCTGAGAGAAAAGTGAGCGTGCCAAGGATTAGTTTGTTTAATCCTGATTTAGGTTGTTTGCTGTTGGGAGCACAAAGGGGAAGGAACGAGATGAGAATGAAGCTGTTCACTTCTTTCCTGTGTTCAGTGTGCACTGGCCATCCTCGGGAAGCATCTAGGAAGTCCAAATGCAGTGAGGACCAGAGCTGATCACTCCTTGTGTTTCTGAACTTAAAAGACAAAAACAGAAGACCACCCCTTCCTGCAGTGGCTTTTACTGTTAGAAAAGACAAGCAATTTTTTTCGGAGAGGAAGGATGATTTTATGGAGCTGGAAGCCAGATGATCTCACTTCTAATCCTGGTGTTGACACAGATTTTCCTGTGTGACCTTGGAAAAATCTCTTGCTACGTCCCAGTTTCCAATCAGTAAAATACAACAATCATTCTTTGTTATCTCTAAGGAGCACTCTGCAGTTAATGCATAGATGCTAGACAGATTTTGACTCATCTATAGGTGCTCAAAGATGATATTTTCATATCCAGTGAGTTTTTTTTGGTGGTGTTCTTATAAAAGCATTTGAACAATTTAGGTCTTAACTCCTGTGGCACTTTGGTATCTCACTTTATGTCTTCCACCCCCATGTAGCTTAATCCCTTTCAAAATTCTGTCATGGACTAATGTGCTGGCATAATAAAAGATCTCTAGAAATAAATTCAGCTCTTAAAGTGTATTTTATCAATTTCATTAAAGATAAATAAGCAGATGTAATCAAGTCAAGGCTGTTAAGATATTTTAAAGTCACTTTACTAAAATATGGGATCAACTGACCAAGCTGCATCTCCATGCTTGTGCTGCCCACTCCCCACCTTGCTGCTGCTGCTACTCAGGAAAAGGACACACATTTTCTTCCCTCATCATTTCTGACATCATCTGTCATTTTTTATATGCCATCACGTCATCAGCACTGTGTTTTCTAACACACCCTCTGCCATTTCTTCATACCCAAAAATGCCCTCAGCACAATTTCTGGGTGTTGCTCTTTCTTCTGACCACGGTTCACAGGAACCGGGGAATCTGTGCTGCTCCCTGCATCCTGCAGCTCATGCCAGTTCAGCTGACCCATGGGAATCATGGATCATAAATGAGGCAGATACTTTGCCTCACTGCTACTTTAAGTTGATGATGGTGTTCTCTGGTGTACCTGGGGTGTGCCATTTACAAAGAGAAATTTTTGATACCTGCCTTTTTGTTTTGCAAGGTGTGGGAAATGTTTGCAGTGGACCTGAAGGAGGTCTCAGCACTGAATCCTCTATTTGTGACTCTTTCATGTTGGTTTAATGGGCAGAGCCTCAACAAAGATCAGAACATTTTGTAGAAGCCACTAAAAACAGTGTAAGGGAGAAGCTAGAGACAAAGAGACCTGTCTAAGGTTATGGAGCAGGTTGCAGCCTCCTGAGAATAACTGGGTGCTTTATGCTTTAGCCACCAAATCAGCTTCCTAATATTCCAAGTCTTTATCCAGATCCTTGCTGTGTGTATAGCTGAGCCACAGGGACTTTTCCTCCTTTTCCAAATAAGCACCATTTAAAATTCATCACTAGCATTTTTTTTTGTTGTTGTCCCTTTCATTTACTTGGAATCTTCTTAGCTGCACATCTGATTCTTGATAGAGACAGGTACTGTAATTTCTATGCTTTTATCTGATCCATTTGTTAATGTGGCTGATTTTGAAAGCAAATAAAATGTAATCCAGTTAGACTTTATTAAAATCCATCCACTAGGAACAATTATCTCAAGTGCTAGAGCTTCTAACATTCATCAATCTAAAAGGAATACAAAGATGTGTGTAAAAATATGACCATTGAACTCAAGTGGTGCTTCAAGGGCATAAGAATAGACTCATTCTGTTGCATTAAATAATATTATGTGGCTAAAATGTGACTAGCAGGTCTTGATTATGGCCATTAATATTTGTGTTTAATAAAGAGGGTGTAATAAAGGAACTCTTCAAAGTTTACCAAATATTGCAAAGAGTAGCTTTGCTGTTTACATCATCAACTATTTTAGGTAGAGGGAGAAAATCGTTAAGTGTTGGCTGTTAATCTTGAGTAAATGTAATAGATTCAATTATGTAATGTGACAATGACTTTGTTCTGCTCTGCCTTGGGTTAGTTAGAATTTAAGCTTTTCCCCTTTAGATTTATTCAGATTGTTAAGTGGCTGCTGAGAAGCTGGAACCTTGTCAAACAAACTTGGCTTTAAATTTTAAATTATTTTTAATCAATATGTGAAGAGGCCAAGCTCTGCCATATGTTACTCACCATCCATTAGTTGGTAGCTGGTCATTAAACTCTCACTAAGGTTTCCTAACTGTGACTATTGTGGTGATTTTTTTCTCTCTTTCTCTCTCTCTCTGTAGAGTATGGGCAAAGGGGAGCAATCGTGGCAGATTGCCTTGAGGACAATAAAAACTCTCATGTAGTATGGTTGTTTGTTCAGACACAAACAATAGAGACATTTTGCTATTACCATTTGCCAGCTATCAAGGGGTTTCGAGCCCCCTCCCCCTTGGTGCCTACAACTCAAAACAGATGCAAAATCTTTCTTTTCAGTCCCCTTGAAATGACCTGTGGTGGTGCAGTGTCATTTAGAGGAGAAATTATTGGAGTGAGAGTGGCTGGTAACAATAGGGGCCTTGTGCCAGGCACATGACAGAACAGTGAGGGGGCTGTTGGTGACTTTATTGGGGAGGAGAGTGGAGATCTGGCAGGTGCTGCCATTGTTAAAGGTCCCTGCTCCTAGACAGTGGTCGCAGATGAGTTCATGTCACTTTGTTCCAGCTCTTTGCGTGGGCTCACTGAAGTGACACTGGTCAAGTAGCCGATCCAGCTTTTTTGATCTCCTGGGCATGGTCCCTTCTGTAACACAACCCTTTATTGCTGAGATATGTCAACATGCTTCTGGGCCATATGGCTTCAAGCTAGAGTAACTTTTATGCTCTCTGAAAGGGGCATAATAACGTAATGTTTGCTCTGCTGGTGCAGCCCTGGCCCTCAGCACCGACCCTGGCGTTATTCTGTGGCCATGCCATCCAGAAAACCAGCTCCAGTGTGTGGGTACAAAAGAGATCCACGGGTATGATGCTGAATTTGACAGCAGCAGAGGTTGTTGGTCACCAGCTGAAAGCACTGACTATATTGAGGTATGTGCTGTCTGAGTGTTTTCCTTTTGATGCACAGAACCCAGGATTCTGGTGGTGGGATTGCAGCAAGCCAGGGTGAAGAAGTTTAAATTTCCCTACACTCACAAGAGAAATGTGAATGATGTTAAGTAGGAGAGGCTAAACACCTAAAAACTGAAGTGAATGTGTTAATGCATCAATTTTACCCGTGCTGTCCCTTTTCTCAAAGCACCAGGCCACACCATAATGGCTACATCTGCTTCTGTTGTACATATTGTTTAGTTCTACTTTTTTTGGCTCAGAGAATAGAAACTGGTCTTTCTGTGGGGAAACAAAGAATTTGTTTTCGTAAATTGCCATTTTTTTTCCCCTGAATAAATAATGAAAAACCTGGCAGATTGAACAGATCAGCCATATGGAAACTGGCAAATTTTAGTCTGCTAAGCATAATTAAACATGGATGTTATGTGGTCTAATGAGATACATGTTTTTGGTACAGGGGAGGACCAGAGACACACAAAATAAGGAGATAGCACTCAGAAAGAGAAATTACGTCTTTAGGGTTTGAACTGCTGTCAGATGAAAGATCTGAAATGTTTTTGGAAGTGGTTAAAAGGCTTGGGGTAGGCAGGTCTCATCAAAACAGTGGTTATACATCCAAAATCGGAAGACAATTTATAAAAGTCCAAATAAGGGATAGTTGGTTTCTTAATGAACACCCCAGAGCAGTGCTGATACACTAAGACATTGAGCAAAGACTTAATATGTGGAGGAACTCTGACCATGTGAAGCCATTTGCACTGTGGATAAATGTTAATGTTCTCATTAGGCAAGTTTGCCTATCACTTGATTGTCAGTGTATAATGTAAAGTAAAAGATAAATCAATTTGCAAGTAAAGGTCTTGAAAATTTGACACTGTAATGGACCTATAGATGTATTTAAAAAAAAAATACCATATGGAAATTACTGTAATTGCATCAGACAGAGAACCAAACCCTAAAAATAACCACTAAAGATAACTTTGTAGGAAAAAAAAACTGTGTAACTCTTGTTAGGAACAATTCTAAATCACATATTGCAGCTCTTTTGAGATATGCCTCCTCATAAAACACAATGGTGAAAAGCCTTCCAAATTCAATTTGTTTTGTGGGAACCCTATAAATGTGCCATATTTTATTGTGTATTTTAAATGCCTACGTACAGGGTATTCTTAAAAGCTGATGGAGTCTTCAGTTAGGATGAACAGGTAGTACAGAAAGGAGGTAGTTACTAGAGTAAAACCTGGAGTGTGGGCCAGGAATGTGTTAGGAAAAGGCCATGGGATTTATGGGAATGTTCAGCATCAGTGTAATGGGAAAGGGCTTGAGGATGCAACCAGCCTTGCCAAACACCCCATAAACAAACATGTGCTTCCCACCTCAGCCCTCAAAAACAATAACCAGAAAAGCAAACTGAAAACAAAACTAAGGGGGAGCAGAGGAGGGTGTGGTGAAATGTGAATTGCTGAAGAATATCCCTAAACCTCCCAAACTGTGCTATTTGTAGTTCTTGGGTGAGGGAAAAGTCCCTTCTCTGCGTGTGCTACCTGCTCACATTCTGACCTTTTGATGGAGCAAAATTCTGCTTTCTTATCTGTGTTAGAAGTGGTAAAAGGAGAGAGATCACTGCCCAGGTGTGGGGAGGTTTTCATCTGGTTTAAGAGTGCACTCTGACCCTGTGGGTGGCACAGCCAAAAATGCAGAGGGAAATGAGGGCACACTGAGCCCAAAACTCCACACATTCAGTTAAGGTTGTGTGGCCAACCTTAAGTCTGACTTTCCTGCTCAGACTTAAGCTGGTTTCCACCTCTGGATCCTCTAAAGATTCTCAGGGCTGTCTAAGCTTTATAATAAGCTTATAATAAGCTTTATAATAAATAACATACAAAATAATAAATGATAGACGGAGCTTCATAATGCAGTTACCAGCACGAATTTGGAAACAGGTCATTTTATGGGATTTTTTTCCCACAACAGCATTGTATATCTCAGGGATAACAATGGCAGATTAAGGTCCATCTCACCAGGCTGAGGGCACAGGAATCATCCCCAGGGCTTGTGAAGCTCAGAGGATTTTGACAGTACTCAATAATCACCCCTCATTTTAAGCTGGGAAGTAGTAATGAGGCTGAAGGATGGCACAGTTTACTTTAAGGGCTTCCATTTTTTTTTGTCAATTACATTCCGAGAATTTTCCCTGAAACGGAAATTTATATTCATGAGGTTGGCTCACCTGTGATTTCCTCTTTGTCATTAAGTAGACTTGGTTACTGTGGGGAAGTAACATAGGAATGTATAAGGAATGCATCACTTGTGCACCTATGAAATTATTTATCTCCATTTTTGTAATATAAAATCTTGCAATGGTAATGTTTTTTTGGTTGTGGGTTTTCCTTTGTTGTTTTTTTTTTTTTGGCTGTAGGATTTAATGAAAAGGTGACATCACTTAAATGACACTTTGTGTAATACTCCAGTGTGATGCTGTATTTGAGCTGCTGGGTTTGATGCAGCAGAAGCTACAATTAGCTCACCTTATTAACTGTAAATCATAACTACCTGCTAGAAAATCTAGTTGTAATATAAATAATACTAATTTTTTAGTATATTTGCAGAGTTCTTTTCTTTATTGGAAAAAACAAAGATATTCTTACAACGCCTGTGTGCAAAGTTAACTCAAGAGGAGGCACTCATGTAAAAATAAGTTACTTAAATTATTTGTTCTTAGCTATATTAGCCTGATTCTTTTGCCTCACTTACCTCTCTGGGACTGAAGCCAGAAGTTATACACATGGTAGTATGTATTTTTTTCAAATTAGTATTTGTAAATACTTGTTTTGGTAGACCACAGTTCACTCAGGACACTAAAGTATATCTCAATGGAACAAACAAAATGAGAAATTACATGAAAACCTTAAAAATACCTAACCTGGAAATGGCTATTCTCAAAGTTATTTTTTAGGAACATGGCATAAGAATTCTGAAAATTATCACAGTATAACTTTATCTCCAGGATAAGAAAATGTGATCAAACCCAAGCATGTTAGCATCCTGCACAGGATGGTGCAGGGCACTGGGGACATACTCAAAGAGTGCTTTGTACAACAAGAACCACCAGGCTTTTCATCTGGTGGGCAGGAATCTGTATTGAAGAGGATAAAATTATTGAGTTTCTTTGCAATTCAGCTTTCTTTCTTAAGCATACAACCTCCAAAATGGAAATATGAAACAGTAAGCACCAGCTTACCAGCTTTTTGTGTTAAAAAAAGCAGAACTGGGCTTGTTAATGTCTGACAAAAGTGCTGATGTGTGACTGGGTAGGTGGGGTAGGTCCCTGTTAAGAGCCATGGGTGGGAACAGCCCCCAGAGATCTGCTTTCACACAAGGGCCATCACTGGTATCTTGCTGGAGAGAGAATCAGGTGTCTCACTTGCAACATCTTTGTTCAAAAAGGAGAATTAGAAATACAAAGTAGTCATGGAAGCAATACGTAGAACATGGGAAATAAACACTGTGGAAGGTCATCAAAGCTTGTTGTCAATAGAGCTGAATGTGTCCTACAAATTTCTTTGGATTTTTTACAAATTCAGCACAGGTTCTCTGTCTTCTGTTGACAGTGGTGAGGGTTTAAGTGGTTCCCCTGCCTGTGAAATCAAATGCTCATGGGGGATTTTTCCCTGCAGTTGCATCTTGTTTTGCTGAGGAATAAAACTGTACAAATGAAACTAAGGGGACAAAAAGAAATCAGGCCACAGCCAAAGCTCCAGGAAAAGCATTAATGAGTCAATTAAAACCACTGTTGGGATGTAAGGCAGATATTTAAAATGATTTGATTTATTAAAAAAAAATCCTAAGGAATTGCTATTAATACAACCAATCAACTATTTTTAAAGACTGTTTTTGTAGCTGAAGGGGAAGAACAGTGGCTCCTTTATTATGGCAGGCTATCAGTCCTGGGAATACTCTCTCCCTCTTCTGCAGGGTACAGAGTACGTTTGAAGAGATGATAACAGCAAGGAGCATATCATAGCTTTATGATCACTCATCAGCTTTGGGGAGCCTGTGAAATGAAAGGCCCCCAGACCAGCCAGGGTTGAAAGGTTGAGGCTACAACCAGACTTTTTGTTCCTGAGAGGGCCAGAGCCTTTACTGAACAACAGACAACTGTGAATAGATGATGGGCATCTTTGCTTTGTTGCTGCTCCCCGGTTTAAGGATACCCTTGTCCTCCTTCTGCCCCTTCTGTATTTGACAAGTTTGCTTTCAGCAGATATGACAGGCACTGGTGGGGGTCACTGGCCCAATTCCACATTTCCACACTTGGCTTGCTCCAAGTTCACTGGCCTGAACTAATGTCTCCAATGGAGGTCGTACTACTGAACATTATGAGTTTTTATATATTAAACATGCATTAGTGGGTTTACCCTGCTTATCTGACAGCTGTAGAAAAATAAAGAAAATTCAGTTTGAACTTTAAAAAGCAGGGCTTAATTTATGTCTGCTACTTTTGTGCCTCCCCTTTTTTCAATTGCCAATTGCAAAGCTCAACAGAGATAATAAAATGGAGGAGCTGCTACTTTATACTTCCACGTGCTTCCTAGTGCCTGTGCCTTACTGGGTGAGCTAAATCTAAAAGTAGGAAAAGAGTTTTCAGATGGAAATTTGATTAAACAATGCAATCATCTGTCTCACAATCTGTTTTTTTTATAAGGAAAGTATTTTTTTTTCCAGGGGGAATTTTCTTTCAGAGGGTTTTGTATGAAAAGGCAGACGTCATGAATACTGATGGGAAGGGCTCAGTGTTTTGTTATTTCTGTTTAACAAAGACAAATGCTTTAATAAAATCAGAAAACACAGATGTTACTTTGAGTATATTTTGCATCTTCTACTTTTCTTTTTTTTTTAAAGTTGGGAACAATCCCTCCCTCAGACTGACAATAGCAGCTCATGACAGACAAAATTAGCAGCTGGAAACTTAGCCAAAAGTTTAGGCTTTTTAGTATGTTGTTATTGTTTGGGATTTTCTTAGATGGTGAAAGGCACACTTGAAGAAAGAGGCACGGATGAATTGAAAGCCCTTGTTTCTCACTCTCAGTACAGTTTGACTGGGTTTTAGTTTTTATAAACAGTTTAAAATGGGAAAATGCACAACTCTTTGTTTAGAAATTAGCCCATTGTGTTTTTCTCCTTTTTGTGTGTAGGGACTTCAGAGGGGAGTTCGTGTGGTTTGATAATATATACTTTTCATACTCATTTAAAAGCACTGTATTTTTATTAAATAAAAAATCAGTTTCTCTACGTCACTGAAAAAACAACACCTATCCATTTCTCCTAAGTAATCTCTTTTTTTTTGGGAGGAACAAAGAGATACTGGAGATATCTTTTCATCCACACTCATGATTAAATGAGTAACGCAAATTCATTTCCTGTTTGCTCTGAATTCTGAGGTATCACAGTTGTTTAAAATCCTGTGCATTTTAGAGTGGCTATTAGAACCTTTCCAGGGTCCAGAAAAAAGTCCTCTGTCATGACAGTGCCACTTTTATCTTCTGTGCTTACTCTTCACTCTCTGCTCATCAAGGTGGACACCTGATTGCCCTTGGAGTGCCTGGAGTTGGGAAGGGACCGTGGCTGGGGATTCCCTCCAAGGCCACCTGATTTTAGGAGCTCCACTTTCCCCAGGGCCAGGAGACCACATCCCCTGAGTTTACACTTTGTGTGATGTTCAAATGCCTCTGAACACAGTGGAGGAGCAAACCTTGAGAAGATACCTTTCCATGAGATCTGCCCTAGATATGGGAAATTTTTTTTTTTGTTTTTGTTTTCATGTGCCTTTGCTGCATCTTGGATCTCTGTCTTGATGGGACTGTACTTTGGAACAGTGGCTGCTTCAGAGCTGAGCTATGTTTTACCTTAAGAAATGAGATTTTCTATTAAACAACAATGGATTTAGGGGCAGGATTTTACTGTTTTCCTGGTTTTCCACAGACATGTCTCTCGTTTGCTCAAGGTGCCTGGGAATTTCCTAATGGAACACGGCTTCCTGGCACTGCTGGGTGCTCAGCCAGTGCCTGTCCAGTGTATCTGTAAATGGATCTTTGCCCTGTGCTCACTGTTGTCCTTTCAGGCTATAATCTCTTCAAAGAACATGCTTCTGGATTCATTCTGCCTCTAAGAAATTGGGGAGGGTACCAGGAAAATCCACCCATCTGCCAACACTGAAATGTAATATGATCAAATGAAAGTATTAGGATTTTGGAGATTTGGCTTCTCTTTTTTGATGTCATGTGGGTTCAAATGTTCTCCAAGTATGTGGCAATGGAAGGCAACACCTTGTAAGGATTTAGCTTTATTGCAGGACAGCTGTAACACCTACTGGATGGAGCTAAACAAAACACATGAATAAGAAAAGATGTTGTCATGGGAAGGGATCACAGAGAAAAAGAGAAAACACTGCTGTCCTCATTCCACTGGAAAGGTAAACCAATGTCAGATTCTTATGTCAAACAGCCTATCTTGCAAACATGCCTTCTTATAGAAGATATGTTACCTGAGATAGATATAAATCAACAAAACAACTGGATCTGGTTTCTAAGAATGTTCCCTGAAATACTCTGTGATTCCTAGTGTGCAGCTGCTGGAATAACAGGGAGCTGATTGTAGTGGTAGAAAATATTATATCCTCTGTCTCTACCCACTAGATTTAGTAAATGGTCGCTTTAATGTGGCAAAATTATTTCTAACTCTGAAAATTGTAGCATTTACTTATTTCAGTGTCATTTTCTTTTTTGGACTTTGTGGAAACTTGCTCCCAAAATGTCCCCAAGTGCTGCTTCATATGCACACATAATTATTCCCTACTTGTATTAGTGCTTCTGATGCAGGAAAATATTTCTATTTCGAGTTATTCATCCAACTCTTAATATGCAGTAGTGTTAGAGACACAGACTCAATGGTCACAAAATAAGGTGAGCTGTGTGGCCTATACACGTGGCTGAAAACTGAATTTCCAAGGAATGGACCTTTTTTCCCTGGGCCTCTGAGAGAGTTTAGAATATGATTGTCCACAGGCTAGCAGAATTCAGGGGTGGTAGAGGGCGAGAGAAGGGGGCTTTGATGGAAATGCAAGGCAAGGAAAATATTTTGCACAGGAAAGCATTTCATATGCAGGAAGGACAGCACTTGGTGCTGTGAAACACTCAGCACTGCTGTTTCTGGCTTTTCACCCAGCTTGTTTGTTAAAGGCTTTCCCTTTCCCTTCCATGTGGGAGCGTCGCTCCGCGCTCGCGCCTGCGCCGGGGCAAACGGAGCAGAGGAGCCCAATTCCAGTTCCAGGCACTAACAGAGCAAATGTTAGTTTAATGATACAATTACAGGTCACAAAGAAGTTGGAGCAGACGCCCCAAGTTTTATAGGTTTTTGGCACAGTAAGTGGGAAACTATGTGCTGAAGTGAGGTCAACAGATGGAGGAAGAGAGGTGCTGGAGGGGAAGAAAGCTACACGCCCATGGACAAAATCAAAAAAGCCCCCCAAACCCCAATCAAACAAACAAAAAGAACTAAAGGGACAAACCTTGGAAGAAACAGATTTTAAAACAAAGTTTGCCAAATGAGCAAACTTTTATCTTTTTTTTTCCCCTAGAGCAGATGCGAAGTGCCTTTTCAGTTAATTTTGGATAGAAATAAGTGAACACATGCTGTGCTTTAATAAATCTTGGCGCAACCACAATAGGGAAACTCAGACCTTGGTGAACAATTCTGTGTTGGAGTTTGCTGACACTCACCAAACCCCTCTGTGTTCTTTCCTCTCTTTTTCTCTGTGTTCTTTCTCCCCCTTAACAGGACACAGCCAGGGCGCGTAAATGAAGTCCACATCATCCAGAGAGTACCTGGTGTTTCAAAATCTCCTGTTCTGAATGTGGGGCTGGGAGTTAGAACTCAGCAGCTCAAAATCCTCACCCTCTCATGGAAAAGGGTCCTGCTGACTGACTGACACTGGACAAAAAGTTTGTATTTTCAAAATTCTTACCTAGCGTCCCCTAAATTCCTGCCCAGAAATTCAGCTTCTGAGTTTCCTTCTTAAATTCCTTCTTCAGCTGCAAAGTAATCTGGTTTTCATAAAACCAAGAATTGGTGCAAACCTCTGTGAATCTTTGTGTTCCCTTTTATGAAACAGGGTAATACAGTCACTGACACTTTATTCCACTTCTTCTATTTTGGGTTATTATTTTCTTTGCTTTGAAAAAGCATGGTGATGTTTCATAATAAGTTTGCATAACCATGGAGTTCTGTCTCTGGATTTGCATCCCCTCTTCTCAACCTCCCAGCATTGTGGTGTCTATTGTTTATTCTGATTATTACTATTCTTTGTTGTTGTTGTTTTTATGACAGGGATCAGGAGCAAAATCTTAGCTCTGTAAAGAGCAGTGGAAAAAAATCCCAGACTTGAGGAGAATCAGGATTTTATCCTAAATCCTTTTATTTGCCTGGCACCCTTGGATCATTAATGATAATGATGATGATGATGATGATGATAATAATAATAATAATAATGATAATAATCAGGTATCATGCTCTGATCCCTCCCAAGCATTCTGAATAAAGGCTTAATACGTTTGGTAAATCTAGGGTGTGTTATTATCAGGCTCTTATAACAATATCTAACTAGGACAGAATGCACAGGGGAAAATTATCCTGACTGTAGACGTGTTGACATTGGTGAGCCTTGCAACACATCACACATTTATACAAAGCTCTAAAGTTCAGTAAAGCATACAGTTGGCAAATTCCTCCCAGTCAATTTTTTTTTTTTCTGGGCTGCCAGAACCTTTGTGGAAAGCAGCTTTAACACAGAGAAGAGATTTGATGTATAAATTTCATGATGCTTGCAGCAGCTGGATTCTGTACAAATCCTATGGTACATGAATCAAAGCTATCCAGATACCCAGACAGTGCAAACACAGAATGTCTGATCCATGAACCTTCCAGGTGCACTACTGCGCTTTCCAGAAAAGGCTTGAAAAATTCTGTTGTGTGAGTACTCTGCAGCTGATCCTGTAGGTGACACTGAAAGAGGAGTTGCCTTGCTTGAAGGGAGGATTTTTTTCTGAGCTAAACATTCTGCTTTGCTGTGTGGTTGTGGCTTAGGTCTTCCTTAATGCTATTTTTGCATGAGATCATCGTTTACTCTGTTCAAACACCTATGGAAAATGTTCAGACACCTCTTCTTTTGGAGTAACTTGGAACACCCTTGTAGATGTCAATGGTTGTGCTTGTTGGGGATGAATGCTTTGATCTGGATGTAGATGAATAAAAAGTATGGGCTGCCACAGGCACTGTGGCACAGACAGAGCATGCTCTCAAATGGAACATATTTTTCTACCCCCAGAATCCTTGGAAAGCTCCATGAAATTCATGTCTCTGGAAACTATTTGGTTAATGTGCACTATAAATTTACAAATGTGAGCTTGTGTCATGGAAAGACTGGTCCTCTCAGTCAGTGCAGGTAACCAAACCTGCTCAATTTGTTACTGTAGATTAAATTGGCCTTGAACATTTTTCTTCACGTGGTACACACAGCACCTGACCATAGATGTGGTGTCAGGCTCAAAATAAAGCATTTCCTTTAATCAGGATCATACCAGGACCTTGATGAGAACTGAGAGGAAAAATTGCCTTTTGGTTTTTCCCTATTTTGAAGCTGTCAGAGTGCACATCTGATTTGTGAGTCTCTGTCTGTGAATGATTATTAAGTTGTGACAGAGAATGGAGTGAGATATGGTAATCTGAAGGCTATTTAGATTTAGAAACAAAGTTAGATGTAGTTTTAGAGGCCTGAGTCCCTTCTTTCCTTTCTTAGTTTGAAAAAGGGTAATAATTGTAAAATGCTCTTTGCAAGCAGAAAAATACCTCCAGTGCAGTTTCCTGTACTCACATCAGACTGTGTTTCTGAAACAGCCCTTGGCCCTCATAAATTTCCTACTGAGATTGGTTACAAACAAGATAATTACTCATTTCTAGGCCAAAAATATATGAATTGCCTGGAACTTAAAATAGTTGTGTTTACCTTAATTAATAGATTGAGTCAACAGCAATGAAATGCTTCCTTCTCTGACTGTGATGTTTTTGTGTTGGATAAAACCCCAGTAGTACTTGACTATCTGCAGTACTTTCAACCTGTAATCAATTTTCTGTATTTGGGCATTATCTGTTCAATGTGAGCAACAGCTTGCTTGGTTTCCATTGAAATGGTTCACTTAAAAACTGGTTTTCACTCTGCATTTCAGACACACCAGCACAGAGGTCAGAGATCCACTCCCATGGAATATTGGCAACCGATGGGACAAACTGCAAACCCGGTTTGACAGTGATTTGTTATTGCTGTGGTCTGTTTGTTAACAAAGGACTCTTGACAATAATTTCAGAAGGTTAAATATGATTTATTAAAATGGCTCTATAGTTAGAGGATTTGGGTTATAATGTGCTCAGGTACAGAGCTCAGATGCTTCTTTTTCATTGCTCGGTACTAGAATGTTAGAATGTTTACAATATTAGAGAGATAACAGTCTTTCCCTCATAGGTTGAAAGAGAAACTTATATCTCTCATTACTAGGAGACAGGTAGAGAAATCAAAAAAACATTTTTGAATCACAAACCAGAGATTTTATTTACAGAAACTTGTACAGAGTAAAAGACAGTAAAAGATGCTCTCCCGTGGGAAAATTTTCCTGCAGGCTTGCACACAGAGAAACTTATAATATGTTCTAGCAACAATTTGTGCTCACAGTGAACAAACGGGGGGATGTTGGGAGGGATGCAGATCACAGTTCTGACAGTCACAGGAGCAATGTTGTGCTTTGCCTCTGGCGTGTCCGTGGCTGCACTGGGCACAAGCGGCTGCTGCCTCGGAGATGGATTTTGGATTTACTCAGGCTGTGGCAGTGCTATATGGAATTTCTGTTTTTATTTACATGCTCCTGATAGTTCTGTCTGAGAACACTTGCGTGTCTTTCCAGCTGCTCTGGTACCCGGTAGCTGTTCTGTCTTTCCACCAATGGTTTTTGCAGATTTCTGCTGAGTTGTTTATCTTGTGTTATGAAAGAGATAAAAATAAAATGGGCTGGACCTTGATCAAGAAATGATTTTAGATAGAGCTTGGCAACAGCAGCAGACCCTCAGCAACATTTTCCATTGTGCAGGCTCTCCCTTTTTGTTAACTGGGCAGTATGATGAATTGCTGGTTTCAGGTCAGGCTTCTTAAAGTGCAGAACAAAGACAATGACACTATGGAAAATAAAAAGGATGTCCAGAGTATCGAGTTTAAATTTAAATCTGTCCCTCACAGAAAGCCAACTTTAGCAACAAAGGCAGAAACACACCTCAGAGGTATATGGCTGAAGTCTAAGGAACAGGGATATCTTTAAAATTCACTGAGATAAGTGGGCTAAATCCTTCTTGTCCCATTTCTGAGGGAGATCCCAGCGTTGTTTCAAGGGTCTTATTGTCATGTCAGTATTTGTCACATGAATGCTGTTCATCTGTGTTCAGTATATTAAATTATTTGTCCTCAGTGATTTTGCTCTTTGAAAATTGGGAGATGTGGATACAACACAGTTTTAAACTATATGAGATTAATATAAATTTGTAAATAATTAGGAATTTACCGAATCAAGTTATGTAATATTGAGACCTCTCCTATCAAACCAGATTAATTCTGATTTCGATTGGACTTCTCAGAGTGATTTTTTTGTTGGTGTCAAAATGTATAAAAGGTGATTACAAAATTTAAATGTTCCTTCATGACAGTCCTGTGGTGGCTGTTAAATCCCTGCTCTGTGGTGTGATAAAACATCTTCATGCCTGGGTAGGTATCAAAACGTCTTTGTCCCTTTTCCTGCACTTTATCCTGTGGCAAACTCCTGTCAAATTTGCTGCTCATACAGAGATTTTCTAGGTTTTTGGTTCTAATTGAATAAGCGAGTTTTAGGCAATTTCCTGGAGTTAGAGGAGTTGGAGTGACCATCTGTGGTGCTGAAAGTGTCATTAACTTTCCATGGCCATTTCCACCCATTGTCTCCCTGTTAGGCTATCCATAAGGATTCCAGTCAGCAAACCAAATGGGATGATGGGTTGGGTTTATGTGTCAGGGGAACACCTGGCCATTAAGAAGAAGAAAACTGAGGCTTCCCACTTTTTCTTTTCAAGTGGATCAGTGCAGGACTGTCAGTTGGGAGCAGCATTTGGTCAGAGGCAATCTGGTCCAGGCTGCTCCGAATCCATGACCCCAAACTGGATTTGGAGTTTCCTGATCAACCTACTTCTTCAGGGAAGATGTTTAGACTGCAACATAATTTTGGGCTGTGAAGCAGCACTTGTATAACTTTAATTATGCTTGGCTATAGTTCCAGCAGTCTTTTTCTAACAGAGTTCTCACCTACAAATGATTGTGGGGTTTTTAAAATGAGTGGTTCTATCTGGTGTGGAATTAGGGTGTCATCAAGCAAAGAGATCCTACATCCTCATTTATTAATTGACTTAACAACTGGCAAATTCAAAGTGGAAGATAACTTTATTTTTTATAAGCTTTTTTTGCACTTCCTATTAAAAAGCTATTTGCTTTTCTTCTTATGGGTCAGACAAATACTTTGCATTCAGTACCTGTATAGCTGATCTTTTCTTCCCTCAGGAGCTAGTGTGTCACTAGTGAATTTCTGCCTCATTAACAAATTCTTCTTCTCAATTAATCCTTGTGTGTGTTTTACATGATTGTTGTGATCTTTACTTTTGTCCTAAAATGTTGTTTGGTGTCCTGGGTTTATAGGAGCTGTCATTCCTGTGACATCTGCATTTCAGGAACAGGATTTCCTGTTCTTTCTGGGGTATAATTTCCAAAGTGGGCTTGGAATAAATGAAATACAATTGTCACTTTCTCTCTACAGGGCCTACATGGTTACAAGTTCTCTATGGAAGTGGTACAAAACCTTTCTTCCTACCCAAAGGATTTTTTTTTAAAGTAATTCAGCAAGAGGAATCAAAAACCAGTATGGAAAACATGGAGATGAAGTATTCTGTAGCAGTTTTTTCCTTTCAAGGACCAGTTTGGGTGCACACACATCTTGCTAACGGAAGAATTTTTCTTGCAGGAATAATGATTATTATTCAACAACTTTCAGTGAATGTAGTGGAAATGAAGGGTAGTTGAAGTAAGGAACCAAGTAATGGCTTTTTGGAGCAACAAAAAAGCAAAAGGAGAAAGAAAAATGTACCCCTATTTTATGAAATTGACTTTGTATGTACCTGTCTTTTGGATGTTTGACTAAATTAATCAATTGATATTTCTGGGACTTTCAGAACATTACACTTTGGTTAAAGGCTTCTGGTGAAGATGTGATTCCCTGTACTAAGGCTCAGCGAGGAACAAGATATTATAGTTCATTATTATCACATCCTGCACACGGAAAAGAAAACACTGACTGGGTTTTTTTAACTTGCATTTGGTCTGGTTTTTTTAGGTCCCTCATGATAAACTGCCTCTCTTTTGTGTTAAAATATTGCAAAAGCAATGCTTTTTTGAATTATCCACTTCTCTAAGTGGCCATAATTTTGTAGCAAGTGCTCTGAAATCTTTTCTGGCTGAGATTGGAAGAAATCAGACCTAGAAATTCAGAATAAATGGAGACACAATTTCATTCAGCTTTTTTTGGTGTTGGAACCAAGCACAACTGTCTAATTATTGAATTATTATTATTAAACAATGTTTAATATTATCCTCTTTTTTTCCAGCTACAACTTCTGGTAATTGGTCTCTGAACTGATTTTCTGTGGTGCACAGAATTTGACCCTTAATGCCAGCATTAGATGGACAGTAAAAGGCTTGTGAATTTTCAAGGTCTTCAGCCCTCTGTTGTTACAACACATCAAGTTCCTTTCCACCTTTGCATTTTTTCTTTTTCTTTTTCTTTTTCTTTTTCTTTTTCTTTTTCTTTTTTTTTCTTTTTCTTTTTCTTTTTCTTTTTCTTTTTCTTTTTCTTTTTCTTTTTCTTTTTCCTTTTTCTTTTTCCTTTTTCTTTTTATTTTTTCTTTTTCTTTTCCTTTTTTTATTTTTCTTTTTCATTTGATTCATACCTGCTGTCACTTGGCAGGCAGCTTTGCATTTCCTTCTCTTCTCTAGAATCTGTGGCCACATAAGTTATCAGCTATAAAAAGGCCAGAGCAGGAAAGCTTGTCCTTGACATAGCCCATGGAATTAAAAAACAAAAAGCAAACCATTTCCTATGACTTTGTCCTGTTGGTAATTGCTGCAGAGCTTGCCAGGAGGAACAGGGCCTGTCTTCAGGTCAGGATGGTAAACTCTGGTGTCCTGCCATACTAAAGAAAGCTCAATTTTTGTTTCCTGCCAAGTCTGAGAGCCAAACTTGGGATCAAGGGAATGGCAGAAGGGTGGCTAGGGTCTGTGTCCAAAAGGGAGGAGTGCAGCACCCAAGAGGGAGCAGCAGGATGAGGAGCAGCCCCACGGTGTTTGTGAGAGGCTCTGTAGTTTCTGGTCTAATTTCACAATTTAGAGATTTGCAGCTTAAGACTCCAGATGTGGACTAGTTGACTGCTATTGCGTTGCTGTGAGGAAGTAACAGAATCACTGTCAGAGGATCAGGAATAACTTAAATACAACAATTTATAGATAGTTTACATTTATTGTTGGATAGTGTGAATTGGTCTTTAGAAACACTCCTTCCCTTGTAGAATCATAGAATTGTTCACATTGGAAAAGACCTCCAAGATCACCAAGTCCCATCTTTCCCCCACCATGTTCACCACTAAACCATGTCTCCAGGTGCCACATTTTCATGGCTTTTAAGTACCTCCAGGAATGGTGACTCCATCAGTGCCCTGGACATCCTGTTCCAGTGCTTGACAACCCTTTTGGTGAAGAAATTTTTCCTAACATTCAATCTAAACCTCCCCTGGTGCAACTTGAGATCATTTCCGCTTGTCCTACCACTTGCTAACTTGGGAGAAGAGACCTTCACTTTTCATAGAGGATCCTTTCCTGGCAGGTCTGAGCTTTTGGGATAATGTGTACAGCAGTTAAAGCTTGGGCAGACACGTTTCAGGCACCCCCTTTTTCCAAACCATGGTGAATTTTTCTATATTGTAGATTTGTAATATACATCAAACCAAAAGAAATCATGGGTATGGCTTTTATTACAGGAAGAATAACTAATATCATAACTAATAAAATATTGCTCATTATATATCAGTACTTTAAGAGTTCTCTACTAGTATTATAAAAGCACTGACTTGTAGATGCTTTTGATTTAAAGAAAAGGCTCATTAAAACTCACTTTGGACCAAAGCACATCAGCTGGTGTTTGGTTGGATGTGACAAACACAAGCAGGTCAAAATTTGTGAGTTAGACCTTCAGAAAGGATTTCTTTGGAAATAGAAAGACTGTATTGCGAATCAGCCAGTTTTTTGGGCTGGAATGTTTTCCAGGCTTGGAAACTTGTGAGGGATAGTTATTACTGGACAAAAGGCTACCACCAGGAACTCTCAGGAAACACCAATAACCTCCTACAAAGCTGTGAGAATTGGTGCCAGTTATAGCCCTGAATGACTTCTGCAGAAGCAGGGTCCCTCCAGGGGGGACACTTGGATGACCAGGCTCACAGGAATGGCTGCATGGAACAGGGTCACAAAATTATGCTGTAATTCCCAGCTCTGCAAACTCTGTCCAGCCTGAGGGACAGGAAAAGTGACTGAATGTGAGTGATTCTGCTTTCACCTTAGATGGTGACCTCAGGGACCAGAGGATTGTGCCATGCCCACCAGCAAAGCACAGAACTAAGTCTACCTTAATGTTTGGATAATACAATTAGTAAACTCTGGTGGGTTAAAGCAAGAGGAATGGGGAGAGGTGATAGCAATCTTCTCTCCTGCCTGGTTTATACAAGAAACACTTCCTTCTGTGCTTCCCTGTGTTCTCAAGGCACTTTGTTTCAGCCTCCTTTGATCACTGCTAATGAGGAAATTGCTTCCACTGCCTGCATTGCATTTACACTTGGAATACAGAGCATCCAGCTAATGTTCCGTGGTTGATTAGCCCTGTGGCTTTAAGAGAGAATTTGAACTTGCTGGGTTACATTTTTTCCCTCTCCAGGTAATGACTGGAAAGAATACTATGAAGGCCTTTATCTTCACATGAGAATTAAAAGGTATTTCCAAATGTATCAAATATGTTCTTTGCTACAGCAAAGTTGGTGCTAAGCTGGTGCCCAGTCATGCTGGCAGGGCTTTTCCTGTGTTCTGAACACAACTTTCAAATGCTGGTTCACTTCAGGTGGGTTGTCCAACACCCAACAAGTGGGGATGATTTTCAGCCATGATTCAGTAGCTGTTGAGGGAAATGAATGTCAATTTAGGTCACAGTCACACTGATGATTCTGTGGTTTGTAGCCTCTTCTCAGCCTCCAGGATTTTACATCAAATTGAGATGCTCTTCTTATTTCTCCGCACAGATTTTTTTTTTTCCTTTTCACCAATCTTTTTTTTTTTTCAATGCCACTTTTGGTTCAAAGAGCTCCAGTTTTTTTCTTTTCCAGTTCATAAATGAGCAGAAAGATCTGGGAGGTTTGGATTGAGCATGTCAGCTCTGAGCATAAACATGAGATTAACCTTAAGCAAGGCACCAATCTCAATGGTATCAGTAGGGTTACTCCTGTGCCTGTGTTTAAGAAGGGCTCAGATGAATCTGAAACCTGAGCTTGAGATCTTACATATTTCAGAAGAAACAAGAATTTCCTGGCTGAGGTACTTCAAATTCAAACTAGAAACCTGCCACCTTCCCTTTTAATAACCCAGACATTTTCAGATTTTTAGTATGTTACGTAGTTACTTTATTTCACTGGTCCTGTTTTACTGATGGGAAGCCCAAGGCTGAGTTCCTAAAGAAATTAAATTCTTCTTCCATTGCCTGTTGCTGTTCATTTAGGCTCTGTTATCTGTGGGTGTTTTGGTGCTAGAAGTATGGCATCACCGTGGGTCTACAGTAGCTCCCCTGTGCTGGATCAAGTCTCCTCTTTTTTTTTTTTCTTTTTTTCTTTTACAATGGGTGAGATGTGTTTAATTTATTGTAGGAAACTCTTAAAGATGCAAGATCCTTTTTAGAGGCTTCTACAATAGCCGTGAAGCACTTATTTAATCCCATTGAATGGAGGGTAGATTTACTAGCTGGGCTAGACATGATTTTTGTTCATGAGTCATCCTGGAGTACATCGAAGTTTAAAGATCTTTGCAGAAAACCCAAGGAGAAACAAAAGGAGTAAATTTTAAAAGGAACTTTGTCAAGGAGTTTTAGATGTTAAACAGATAGAAAAACCATGGTGGCTTGACTGAGATGACTGTTGGGGTTGCAGAATCGTTACTGATCCGGTGAGACATGCTAATGAGGCACTTTAAATGCAAGTTTGATGGAAAAAGGGGCAATTTCATACCAAAGTGCAGCAAGGTTACCGAATCAAAGAAGGTACACTTCAGTTCTGCAAAAGGGGACAATGCTCCATTGTCAGATCCTTTTTCTTTTGACTTTAAACATGTTTTAACTACACTATTTACGAAATTGTACAATGTGGCTTGTGCACTGATTGAGAATTTATGACCAGAAACAAACCTGTTAGGAGAAAAAAGAAAAACTGAGTGTGATCCATACTGTAGCTGCAGAAATAGTTTGAATGAACTTAACCTGAGCACGGTGGGGGGTGCACAATATGGTTTTCAAGCCCAGGGGCCTGGGACCTGAGTTCAAATAGAATTTCTTCTTTCAATAACAATTTAAAAAACAAGGGAGAGTGCTTGGAGACATCTGTGGCCTCTCAACCTGCATTAATATAGATGTCTCAGTTTTGTCTTGAAAAGCCTCCTTCAGAATCGTGCCTTGTCAGCCCATCCACCGTGCCAAATTCCTCAGATTGCATCATGCCTGAAGTTCACAAACATCTTGTTTTACTTCCAGTCATTAAAGCTGTTTTGGTAAAAATAAAGACCAACAACATCAGTATACTTGGTCTTGCTGCCACGAAAAATTGGCACACAAGTCTTTCACTTGCATGAAGGAGAATCCAGGCTCCTTTAGGAGATTTATGGAGCGGCTTTTGTGCGTGATTGCTGCACACAAACACAATGAAACAGCCTAATTTTTGCCATGCTGTTTGTTAAAAGAATGGACAAAACTCAGTTGCAGCAAAGAGCAGACTTCCTCCTCCTCATCTGGTTCAGTAGAATTGCACTGGGTAAAATATAAAACATGTTACTATGCCTTGTCATAACAGAGCCCCAGCTCTAACAGCTAAATTTCACTTATGAGCCATTTTTAATCTTTTGTTTTCAAAACTGGAACCTGCCTGTGGCAATATATTTACCATTTCACATCTTGTGAAAGGTTGCTCGGCTGGGTTCTGAATTTAACCTCCCATTCATATGGGTTCCCACAGGCACTCCTAGTCAGAGTCAGAAACCACAGAACCAGCATAAAAGCAAAAAGGTCACTGAAATGGAGAATCCCAACAGTTTCTTTCTCAGACCTCAAAATGGAATTTATATGAGGTTTCAAAAATTGCTTTAATTGTTCTCCACATTTCTCTCTTTTTGGGTTTTTTTTGCGAAGCTTTTAGTTCATATCTTGGTCTAAGAAGGACTATCCCAATGTGAAAGTTCTCTTTTTACACTTTAAAATGAAAAATATGTGGTATCTCACTGAGGAGTCTTATATTGCAAGGCCTTTCTGCAAGACTGTGGTACGGCACCTATATTAAGCAGGAAGGTGTTATTTGACCATTGCAATGAAAAAGATCCACAATAAAGATTATTAGATTCTGTGCAAGCTGGCAAAGATCAACTATAGATCTACAAACTCATACAACGTGGCAAAACTGGCTCTTGTTTTGATCCTGCATAGCCAATTTAAGTTGGATTTTCACACTGTTTATATTTGGGATTAGCAATATCTCTCCTTAATAGGAATTTCAAGATTGCATTTAGATGCATGCAGATTTTATTCAGTAATAGGTTATCACTGGTCAATTTTCCACTATTTAAATACATCACAGGAGATATATATATGTAGACATATATATATGACTAAAAGGAAAATGGTCAGATTTATATATGCAGGTTTTTTTTACCATAGAAAATGCAAAAGTCTAGGTAATAATAATAATAAAAGTTGAAAACTAGATGGCAGTAATACCCAGCTGTACAGCCCTCCTGCGAGCAGTGATGGGATGACTCAGTTTTCTCAGGAATTCTGAGGGTGCTGCAGTCCCATACTGAATGGCTCAGCTATTAACAGACAGGAAAAATACAGGACCAAGTGTTCAAATGAGTTCATTTAGTTAAAAACACAGAGTTAGTTGCAGTCTAAAATGGAACAACAAGAGGAACCGAGGTGAATGTTGTGGGTGAGCTAATTAATGCAACCAAGCTTGTTTAAATATATATGTTAAAAGCAATTTCCTCCCTGCTTACAGTGAGTGACAGAAGAGGAGGAGCTGTGATTAATTCTGAAACTCTTCTTTCTCGTGGTTGAGGCCAGGGGACAGCAAATATTCTAAAGTCCATGGGCAGGTTGCTGTTCATGTCAATGGGATGGGCATTCCACTCACGTCAGAGTAAACTAAAAGTGACACAACCAAAATCAGTGGGACCACTCTGTATAAGGACCTTTATTGGCTGTGGTTGCAGGAGTTTGTGGTGAACATCCTCATTTATCTTGGAGGTATGGGCTGAGGCTGCAGCCCTGGAAGAGCTAGACAGCAGTGAGATTTATTGGCTGACTTCATTGTTTAAATGCAGCATGCTTGCCTTAGATTCACACAATTTAATTGCATGTGCAGAGAAGAATGTGATGCCCTTTTCTGGTGAGCTGAGCTGCCTGTGTGGCAGGGCTGTGCAGGAAGGGCTGGGGAGCCCTGCCTCAGGGGTGTTCTTCTCTGCCTGGAAATACCTGATATTAGCTTTATTCCTATAAACTGGTTTTTTTTCAAACGGAGTCACCCAGATATTCTCAAAGCTGTCTGAGCTGCCACATTGGCAGACATTGTAGGGATTTGTTCTGTATTTGATTCCAATTTATGTAGCTCTGTCTCTGACAGAGATCTTCTGATATCTGCTCCTTTTCCAAAGAAATGGTTTTGTACTTTGTATAATCTTGATGTACTGTGTTAAATTCAGGACAAGTCAGTGGCATTCCTGCCCCTAATATAATCATGCTTCCTCTTGTTCTCTGAAGAGAAATATTAAATATATAATGACTCCTTCTTCTGTGCACATGTTGAGTCTAACTAGGATATCCTAGTTATATCCTAATATAACAGTGACCTTAATGTCAAGAAATATCTTTTCCCAAAGCAAGCAATAACAGGAAGGTAATTCATCTTACCTGTAGGGTTACTGGCAGGTACCAGTCATTGATTGACTTGCTAACTAACAGGTAATAATTATTAGTGATGTTTTTCCTCAAAACTAATAGCTCATTTAACTTTCTAAACAAGTCTTGTTTTCCCCAGCCTGTGTTTTCATTCTTCCCAACCCAGTCTTCCTTTGCATAACAGTGAGGCCTATCAGCCCAGTTTTTCTAGTGCTTTATGAAAGGTGTGATAAGATTATTTTATCTGCTTTTTTTTTTTTTTTTTTTTTCGTTTTTTCTGTTTTTTATTTTANGAGTTATCAGCAATTCAGAAGAGATCTCAGCAATTACTTTTATAACACCAGAGATCTACTGAGGGTAATTCACATGTATTGCCTTAAGCATACTTTACAGTCACATCATAAATAGTAGGATATCTATGATGGCTTTCATGTCTCTGACTCTGCTTTTGCTTTTACTTGGGTGTTAACCAGATGACACTTCTGTCCCTTCATTTATTCCAACAGCCCCTCCAATGCCAAAGCTCCTGGTGATGGAAACTTTGTCTAAGAAAGGAGAAAAAGAGTAAATGTAAAATTTGATGTATTTACAGGACTCTGTTCCCTTCCATGCCCCATGCAATTATACCTTGCAGAAGGTGATGCTACATTTTCCTGCAGAATGTTGCATAACAAAAGGCAATCAAAGAGAATTCTTTATTCTTCCTGGAAAAGACAGCCAGATCTTCCATATTTGGAGGAAACTAGAAGTAAATCATTAACATTAAAAAATTTGGAAGTCAAAATACTACTTGGATCTCTATATGCTGAGGGACAAGAATCCAAGTATGTAGGAAGGAAGATATTTTTTCTGTGCACTGTTTTCCCAGTCACCCTGCATAAATCAGTAAAGAAAGGTGTCTCTGTTTCAGTTAGTTGCACATGTCTGAAGAAAATTAATATGCTTGCCTTAAAATGCAACATATATCTTCACTTTTTGAACCTTCCTATGAGTCCAGAAAAATAATTTCCATGTCTGGAACTCAAAGACAATTTTGCCTTTTATCTTGGTGGCATCAGGACTGAGCCTCAGCATTACATTTCCATGGCAGTCACTTATGCATTACATCAAAAAGAGAAATGGAAGTTTTCCAGCAAAAGAAATATTCGTTCCTCAACTAGTCTTTTTTTGGCCTTGGTTCTGTGAGCATGTACCATTTTTTTTTGTGTGCACACAAATCTTCAGGATAATAAGCCTGTAAAAGCTTTTTTTTTTACATATGGCATAATGCTAAGGTAATAAACCAGTCAATGCTATGAACAGAATACACTAATTGTGATGAAAACCTTAAATATTCCAGGCAGAATTCTATTTACAGAAACAGTCAAGGTTGAACAGCCTGTGGGACACATTATTTTTGTGGTCACTGAACAACTGCTGTCGCTGATCTTTTTTTCTTTTCAAGTGCTAGACACAGGTACAGCATATAGAGATCTGAAATTATTCAGACCCAAATGAGCCCTGTGTAACCTATTTTCTCATTTGAGTGGATTTGCCTGTACCTGCCCAAAGGATCTTTACAGCACTATAATGGAGGTATAAGCACACTCTGCTGAGATGCTCTGTTTTGTGCCCATCTCTTGCCTTTTACTAGCATTCTTTTGTAAACAAACACTACAATCTGATCCTGAAAACCTTCCTCACTCCTGCTGGAATCTGGATTTTCAGGCTGAAGGATTACCTTTATAAAAACCTACAGATAACGTCAAGGAACTCTTCCCTACTCAATCCATGTAAGAAATGCCTTTTATAGTCTTCTCATTTTTAATTATTTATTTATTTATTTATTTATTTATTTATTCTAAATGTATCTATTTACATTTAGAACACAACTAGATTTTATTTTCTTGGACAACGGTGTCATTTAGCTTGTAGACAAGTTATGAGTGTTTAGGAAGTGCTAAAGACATCCAAAATCCTCTTCTCTTCTCTTCTCTTCTCTTCTCTTCTCTTCTCTTCTCTTCTCTTCTTTTTTNCCCAAAGCAAGCAATAACAGGAAGGTAATTCATCTTACCTGTAGGGTTACTGGCAGGTACCAGTCATTGATTGACTTGCTAACTAACAGATAATAATTATTAGTGATGTTTTTCCTCAAAACTAATAGCTCATTTAACTTTCTAAACAAGTCTTGTTTTCCCCAGCCTGTGTTTTCATTCTTCCCAACCCAGTCTTCCTTTGCATAACAGTGAGGCCTATCAGCCCAGTTTTTTTAGTGCTTTATTAAAGGTGTGATAAGATTATTTTTTCTGCTTTTTTTTTTTTTTTTTGCATATGTTCAGGTGTTCATTGTATTAGGAAATAAATTCTGTGTCTTTTGTACCTGAGCCAAACTGACTCCAACCTCTCCCAAACCAGAGGTTTCCTGCAGGGATGGGAGGAGTTTTGACCTACTCCTAAGGACATAGGGAATGTGATTCAGGGTAACTCAGTAATTCTGGGGGGTTGTGTAAACAAGCACAGCTGGGGCCCAGCACAAATTTGCACTTCTTTGGGGTACAGGCTCTCTTTAGTGATTATTCCCACCTTTCAGGTATGAAGACAACTATATACACCTCCCCTCTGCAAGCTGGGAGCTTGCTCCTAAGCACCAAAGCCATCCCTGTGAATTTTTGTCTGGTAGTTTGTAGGGTTAGAGTGCTCTTGATGACAGGCTTGTCCTTGCTGTCCTACAGGAAAAACTTCTCCATGCTGCTGGAAACACGGAATCAAAACTAAGGCACACATTTGTGGACTTTTGCCCCAGCAAGATTGCTGTGTTGTTTTGATGAACAGAGCTAAGGGCCTGCTGGATATGATCCAATGTTTTAAACTTGAAAAAAAAAATTCTATAGCTCTATATTGTCCAGAGTTCCTGTTGCTTCTAAGAATGCAATTTAAAACAAACAAACCAAGCTATGATAGATAGAGTTATCAGCAATTCAGAAGAGATCTCAGCAATTACTTTTATAACACCAGAGATCTACTGAGGGTAATTCACATGTATTGCCTTAAGCATACTTTACAGTCACATCATAAATAGTAGGATATCTATGATGGCTTTCATGTCTCTGACTCTGCTTTTGCTTTTACTTGGGTGTTAACCAGATGACACTTCTGTCCCTTCATTTATTCCAACAGCCCCTCCAATGCCAAAGCTCCTGGTGATGGAAACTTTGTCTAAGAAAGGAGAAAAAGAGTAAATGTAAAATTTGATGTATTTACAGGACTCTGTTCCCTTCCATGCCCCATGCAATTATACCTTGCAGAAGGTGATGCTACATTTTCCTGCAGAATGTTGCATAACAAAAGGCAATCAAAGAGAATTCTTTATTCTTCCTGGAAAAGACAGCCAGATCTTCCATATTTGGAGGAAACTAGAAGTAAATCATTAACATTAAAAAATTTGGAAGTCAAAATACTACTTGGATCTCTATATGCTGAGGGACAAGAATCCAAGTATGTAGGAAGGAAGATATTTTTTCTGTGCACTGTTTTCCCAGTCACCCTGCATAAATCAGTAAAGAAAGGTGTCTCTGTTTCAGTTAGTTGCACATGTCTGAAGAAAATTAATATGCTTGCCTTAAAATGCAACATATATCTTCACTTTTTGAACCTTCCTATGAGTCCAGAAAAATAATTTCCATGTCTGGAACTCAAAGACAATTTTGCCTTTTATCTTGGTGGCATCAGGACTGAGCCTCAGCATTACATTTCCATGGCAGTCACTTATGCATTACATCAAAAAGAGAAATGGAAGTTTTCCAGCAAAAGAAATATTCGTTCCTCAACTAGTCTTTTTTTGGCCTTGGTTCTGTGAGCATGTACCATTTTTTTTTGTGTGCACACAAATCTTCAGGATAATAAGCCTGTAAAAGCTTTTTTTTTTACATATGGCATAATGCTAAGGTAATAAACCAGTCAATGCTATGAACAGAATACACTAATTGTGATGAAAACCTTAAATATTCCAGGCAGAATTCTATTTACAGAAACAGTCAAGGTTGAACAGCCTGTGGGACACATTATTTTTGTGGTCACTGAACAACTGCTGTCGCTGATCTTTTTTTCTTTTCAAGTGCTAGACACAGGTACAGCATATAGAGATCTGAAATGATTCAGACCCAAATGAGCCCTGTGTAACCTATTTTCTCATTTGAGTGGATTTGCCTGTACCTGCCCAAAGGATCTTTACAGCACTATAATGGAGGTATAAGCACACTCTGCTGAGATGCTCTGTTTTGTGCCCATCTCTTGCCTTTTACTAGCATTCTTTTGTAAACAAACACTACAATCTGATCCTGAAAACCTTCCTCACTCCTGCTGGAATCTGGATTTTCAGGCTGAAGGATTACCTTTATAAAAACCTACAGATAACGTCAAGGAACTCTTCCCTACTCAATCCATGTAAGAAATGCCTTTTATAGTCTTCNTCTTCTCTTCTCTTCTCTTCTTTCTCCCTTCTCTCCTCCTTCTCTTCTCTCCTCCTTCTCCTCCTTCTTCTTCTTCCAGTAGGAAGAAATTCCTTTTTCCCCCATAATCTAGTCACATTCAGACCCCAGTTCCCTGAATCTCCAGCCCTTTAGTGCTGCATGTTCTTACAGGGTGTGACACAGCTCACTGGAACCCACTCAGTGAGTGTCACACATCAAACCCATCCACCTCTGTCAATATCTTTTTAGAGAGGGATACTTGGGCAAAGGACTCTTCCTTTGGGATGTGATGCCTTTCCCCAGCAGTCCCTCTTCCATATCTGCAGCCACACAACCCTGTCCTGTCCTGTCCTGTCCTGTCCTGTCCTGTCCTGTCCTGTCCTGTCCTGTCCTGGAGCACAGCGTCCATACCATCACAAACTGCCTCTAACTTTTATTCCTGGGCACTGCTGCTCCTCTGGGGCCTGGAACAGCAGGTCCCTGCCAGAGCAAACCTGGAAGCAAGTGCCTCTCCTGCCCATCACCACGGTTCCTACAGGTGGAAAGGCAGCCTTGTATGGATTTACCATCACCTCATCGCCTCGGAGGGTGAGCTGGGTGGGGGTGAAAGTGGACACGGAGCAAAGTTCTTGCAGTGACTCCTTTCTGCACTGTGCTTCCCCTTTGGTGTCAGTTTTCAAGTGGAAAATATTTCACGTGTCACCACAAAGGAGAGATACTGCAGGGTTGCAGAACATTGCTCCTGAAAGCTGTAGCGAAATAATTGTGCATAATGAGGTTATAAAAATGGGGTTTGTGTAAACTGCCCTCTTCTAGCAAACACTTCGCTTCCTATAATTGTGTGCGCTTTTGTTTGAACTTATCAAGTGTGTGATTGTTCTCCTTCTCCTTCAGGGAGATAAGGAATCCACCCTCCGGATATGCAGAACGATGCTGTTGTAATCACCCTTCAAAGGGAGATCCACAGTAAACAAATGCTGTTAGCCTGTCGCCTCTGCAGCTTCTTGCAGTGAGCAGCAGAACTTCCAGAAAAAGGCTGGGATTGAGAGGGGAGGAGAAATTCAGCTTAAGAACAAGTAACCATTTTTCCTTTCTTCAGTCTCAGAAAGATCACAATTTAGAGGTCTGTGTAAGAACACCTCAAAAATACTTGCAGATAATCTTTTTTCTAAGCAGAAAGTGCTTTTCCTCAGAATAGGTTGACTCTTTGATATTTGTCAGTGTTGCTACGAACCACTTAAACTGGGCTAGAAAATTATGCCTTGAGGAAAAGCACTTGGACCAGATAATGCTGTATTACAGCAACAGGCTTTCAGTGCACGAGGTACATAAGCATTTTACTGCTGCATTACACCTGCCAGAATCACATGGCCTCACTGAATCTGATATACTGGCCAAGCTTTGAATGGCAGACTACAATTTATAGCTCTATGTTTTAGTGGGGATTTTTTCTTGGGTTTTTTTTTTTGGTGTTTTTTTGTTTGTTTGTTTGTTTTTCTTTCCTCCAAAGATAAAATTCCTAAATGTGATGGGATCATGACTGTAAAACCAAATTTCCAGCCCAGCTGAACAGCACTAGCCTGCAAGTTTTCCCAGCCTGCCTGGTGTTTCCCCTTTGCCACAGGGAGTCCATCTCACAGTGGAACAGCTGCCTCTCCCTCTCTCTCCACCCTAAATTTTCTGCAGTGGGGACTCCTAACAAAGCCACCGAGTGTTAACGGAGGTGTGGTCACTTCCTGGACACAGCAAGTGAAACAGGGCAGGGCTGGGCTGGTGTTTTATGGTGCTGAGGGTTCGATTCCTTCAGAGGGCTGATGCAGAGTGCTCCTAGCATCCCTAGGTCAGGGATGATGTTCAGGCTCCTGATGCTCCATCTCCTCTCACACATAACTACTGTGGAAAGAGTCATCTTGCTCATAATTCCCCCCCCCAGTTTTGTTTGAGCTCTTTCTTACAACAGTGGCTTAAAAAGTGTTGTATATTAAATAGGGGAGAGGCAAACATTCAGTGCTTTTGTCAGCTCTTAATCTCAGTTAGAAAAGTGCTTCTCTAATTGCTAATTGCTATTCATGGTGATGTATTCACGGATTGCCATTCTGGATGTGCTTCATCTTAGCATGTTAAAGCCACCGTTTTGCAGACTGATTGTATTGTACTTTAATTTTATTATTTGTGCTCTACTCCTGGTTACAAATCTTAGCTCTGACCAAAACCTGTCTGCTAATATTAAAGGTCTCCTATTCCAAGTGACTGTCATTGCCCTCGTACACAGATCAAACAAACCCATTCAAAAACCTAAATCCAAGTTGATTTTTCTTGCCTTGGAAACAAAGGTTCACTTGTCAGAATTGTCTATTATCTCAGCATTTTTGCAGAATGTGCATGGATTCCTGTCCCTCAGCATAGTGCATTCTTTGTTTGATTTGCTTTCAGCTTTTTGATGCAGGTGATTTTCTTTTTTTCTGCCCTAAGAAAGGTAGTTTGATTTTTCATCACTTCTTTTCCAGAATATAAAATGCTCATCTTTAAAAAGTTTTCCATTAATGATAACCTGTAGCATATTGACTGTTAATTTGTTGGAAGTTTTGCAATTTTTGACAGATCATTGCAGATCATCTGAAGTCTGAAAGTCCTTTAAAATTGCATTATTAATGTTTTTCTTCACACTGGTACTTCTACACACAGAATGCCTTCCAGTAGCTCCATTTTCCACTGAAGTCCACTTGCATGAAGGAGCATATGTGCAAATATCCATCCTCACAGACATTCCCTAGCAGATCTATAACCTCACCTGTTGCATTTACAATTTTCCTGAGAATCCCTTTCTTTTCTTGCTCTCACTTTTTTCCAAATAGTTCATGTCTATATTTGCAAAATTAACTTGCATAGGTGTGTTATTCAGCGTGGTGGTCACATCTTCCTTGTATCAAAATTGTTCATTTTTCTTTATTAGAGCAAGGGGATTTTTTTCACAGCTTGAATTTCACATACCTTTTATGGTTAGGTTTGCAGTACCTTGTTTGCCTGATTACTGGCTGATACTGCAAAAAAACCCCAAAACCAAACAAAACAAACCAAAAAAACCCACCCAAACCAAAAACCCAAACACAAAACCTTGGGAGTACAGGTTGAATCAAATCCAAAGTATGCGGGAATAACCAGGTGGAGTGAAAATCAAATTGGCCAGTCATTCTTAAGAAACAATCAGTAGAAAGAATACAAATAGTAGAAAGAATACAAGCAAGCTTTGCACAGGGACATGGTTCTGTTCCAGGAATTCAGCATGCAAATATTTCTATGGCTGTTTAATCCTAGTGCCCATTTTCTCCTGCTGTTCCCTAAATAAGGGATGCCTGAGGAACAATCCATGCTCAGAGAAGTTTTTGGATGTTTCCATGCATGTAAGAAAGGAGAAAATTACAGATGTACATGTCTTACAAAAGCATGGCCAGGAACAGTTGTCTGTGGCAGCTCAAATTCCCTGCTGATCTGGTTGCAGCACCTGGCTAGACCTGCTGTAGCCATGTTATCTCCTGTATCAGTTCCACTCTGGGATGTTCTGGGAGTTCTCCCATCTTCACAGTCAGTTAAGTGAAAGGATTAATTTTCCCTCTACGAAGTAAGGTCTAGTTCATATAAGAATTAACAGTAACAAGGATGGACAGCACACTGTTACACGCAGAAACCACAGCCACCTGAAGGACTTTCTGTTTCATTTCCTGACCTGAACCTCAGGGATTCTTTCACTAATTTCTTTCTATTCATACAGGTACCATATCAAGATGGCTGAGCCATCCTGAGCTAAGAAAATTAACCAGCAGGGAAACAAAAAAATGCAAGTTAAGAGTTTCTAAATTTTAGCTGATGAAAATGAGCTTCAGACCTGAGGTTGTGATTTATGTCAATTAAAAGTAACCCCTCAATATCAGAAGGTATTCCACTTGGGCCATTTAAGGATTAAAACAGGGGTAAAAAACATGCTAATGGTCCATGCCACAACATGGGATTTTGGCTCTTATTGTGGGAGAAATAAGCAACTACTAATAATTTAGCAAGTTTCTCTGTCCTCCATCTCTTACTTGAAATTAGGGGAAACAAAGATTCTAGTGCAATGATTTCTCTCCTTCCTTTCACAGTGCTAGCTTGGAGCCGCCTCTTGCCACTCAACTTTATTACTCTCTTGGACTTGAAATTGGTTTCTTGTGAGTGAACCAAAGATTGCACTGACCTAAATGTCACTTGAATTAATGTATTCTTGTTCCAGTCTTTATTTTTTCTCTTGGAGCCACTTCGACCTTAAATTACCTTGTATTTCAAGGCTGGAAGACAAGGTCACAGTCATGCAAAGAATTAAAAGTATGGGATGCTCCAAGTTTGCTTTCAGTATTTTGAGAGAAACAAGTTTGAGCACAGTTATCCCTGAGCTTGTGGAATAAAGTAACTCCAGTGCAACTAAGCGCTGTTATTATTCCATGAACCCACTTGCTTGGTGATGGATCCTTCAGAAAAAGAGAAGGGGAGGGATGAGCTAAGAACAGCAAGTAAGTCAGAGCTGGAAAACTCCTTGGCCACTCTCTGCTGATGATTTTAATCTCATTTTCCTGGTGAACATTCCTTTCCCTTCGCAGAGACCACAACCATCCCCAGCCCAACCATGTGGCTGCACTTGGGCTGCCAGCTGCCCCTGAGTGATGTACTGCACCAGCTCAGGGCTGAGAGAACCATGGCTCTCCTGGCCTGGCTGGGCACTGACAACAAGAAAAGCAGAATATTGGTGTCCTCTATCCAGAAATATTCCTCAGGGTGAATAAGCACCATTATTACAGCTCACTTTCTCTGAGAATAAGCGAGCTGTTCCATTCTGCTGGTTACATGGTCATGGCAATTTGCCTGAAAAAAGAAGGCTAGAGACACTATTCTAGCATAAGCAGAGCATTTCTAAGAAGTGGGCTCTGATATTTTGTGGGATCCCTTTAATCCTGGTAGTTTTCCGTGTGCTCTCTGCTTTTTCAAAGTGTGTTGCTACCTCTTGCATTATTCTCGTAGCAGAGCAGTGTGGAGGGTTTTAAACATGATGGGGAAATATTTGTCTGCCTATGAACTAGTTCTCAGTCCCTCCTGCATATTCCAGTGACTGGAAAATTAGGGAAACTGGGAGCAGGAAAGGATGTATAACATGGGATGGCCATGGTGGGGGTTACATTAATCTAATCAATGGCTGTGATGCAGAAGATCAGACAGCTCTGAACAGACAACGAGCAATGCTCAGATAAGTCAGAGAAAGTAACAGCAGAAAGTAAGGCCAGACTACTCAAGAGTAGCCAACTCCATCAGAACACAAAAAAATCTTGATGTTTGGGATTTTGGCAGCAGCAAATAAAATCCTCTTGCACAATTTTCATTAACAGAAGCAGCAAGGTGTGAACTTCAGAAGTTCACAAAGGGGGGAAAATTACTCCCAGCGTGTTTCTATATTTAATTTCTGGTTACTTTATATTTCATAGTTGTCCAATATAATGTGCAAAAGATAAAATGATCCCTAAATCTCTACTTTAAATGCAGTCACCCTCCTTAAAATTAATCATACAATGTCATGGTTCCTCCTCATTAAATTTTGAAATAGCAGTGTGTGCAGCTTCAGGAATGCAGAAATGTAGTATTAAATTAAATATTAAATGTAATACTGTAATATTAAAGCAGGAACTGTTATTCCAAAATTCTCTCATAGTTTTCTATTGTCCTTCCATAGACCAGAGGATATATTCTTTTAAAAAAAAAATTTAACAGCTGCTTATAATTTCTTATGGCTATTATTAAAGTAGAACATTAAATGGAAAATTTGAAGTGAAGAGATACCCACTTTTATCTTAATATTTTGCTTCTTAGGTGCTGATAAAACCCGGAAAATTGTTTTAAAAATTGCCAAAAATCAATTCAATCATTTGCATGTGGTGATAGAAGATAATTTGCATAACTGTTTTGAATAGAAAATGCTGCAGTGCTGATAATTCTGGGTGCATTAGGAGAATTGGCTAGACCTGTGCTGGTTTTTAATTTGCTGTGTGCCTGAGATCAGGGTCAGAAGGAAGTTGGAGGAAATTGCTGCCTTTAAAAGTCCTGTTTCTTTAGAAGCTGGGTGGTTCCAACATCTACCAGCCTCAGCTCTAAAGGAAACTCTCTTATGTAATGTGCAGCAAATCCTAAGCTTCATCTAAAAAGCTGTGGTTCATCAAACTCATGAGCACAGCATGCAGGGAAATATGGTGTTGCAATGCATATTACATCAGTGCTGCAGATACAGCACATTTGGTGCTGCTGCTGCTTCAAATTGCTGACTTGTGATTTTTTTTTTTCTGGAGCAACTGAGTCAGCAAGTTCAGTGTATTTGGAGTTGCTTTATTTCCACAGCAATTCTGCTTTCAAGTGGTTGCAACGAAAATGCATCACAACATTTCCTGCATTCCTTAGTGAAAGTCATTGTTTCTAATTTTAATTTTTGCTTTATGTACAGCCTGCGACCCCTGGAAAAGGAGAAATCTTCTTTATTCATATCTCACAAGCACTTGAGCCTAAAAGTTAACAAACACCAGGACCACACTTGACTGCACTGAATACAATCTACACAAGCAATTGCAGGGTCCTTTCCTATCAGCTCCTCTTGGATGAGGGCTTTTGAAGGGAATCAACCTCCTGCAGCTGAGCAACACCTGGTCTGGCTTCATCTCCTTTCAAACTCCATCTTTTTTACCAAATATTGCTTAGATCCAGAGAGGAGGGCTTGCAGCTCACTCTACTCCCTGTTTGTAACAAGGAGGATGAGGAGGAGTGAGGTCCAAGAGAGCACCAGGGTCAGGTGCTGATGGCAGTTCCCATCTTCATGGGGCCACTTGCAGGTTCAGTCTGCTCACGTGTCCTTGCCACATCTCCAGGCTTTTGGAGCCTAATCCAACCTTTCCTCTTGGACAGCAGGAGCTGGGGAAATGTAAAAGTATTGTGTATAACACCAAAAGGGGGACAGGAGAAAAAACCAGGCCTAGCTTATGGAAGTCCCTGCTGGTGCAGAGCGTGGCAGCTTCGTGGGAGGAAAAAGGATCACTCTGGACAAAAGATCACAGAGGAGAGTGGAGAAACAACTCATTGTTTCAAGAGTAATACAGTAGAGCAGACAAGTCTGCCAGAGCTAAACACCACTGATCACTGAAGCATTTTTAGGCAGTTTTGTTGGTCTTTTTGTAAAGCACGTGTGCAAAGTAAATACGCAGAAAAAGAAAAAAAAAAAGCTTGTTTTGCCAAAATAAGAAAGCACAAAGGTTTGATGGACACCAATCAAGTATTTGAGAATATTCAGAAGTAACTGCAACCTCAGAAATCACTAAGTTAGTAAGAGCAACACTAGATACCAACGTGAGGGGAAAAAGACTGTACGTTCACTTGGCAAAAGATGGGAACATATTTGTAAAGATGGTTTAAAAGCTTCTGGCATAGAGCAGAGCATAGGCTCAGAGCAAATATATTCCATACATCACTGGAGCCTAGCTCACAGGTTGGCAAGTGTCCTGCAGACTTGAGTTGGAGTTTAAAGTTTGTTTTTTTTGCTTGGATATTACCTGTTTTCATACAGTTGTGTCCCTGCTTTTGAGCATTTCCTGGTTTGTGTGATCTCAGCCTGTCCTCTCTTCCTGTGGGCTACAAGCAGACCCCCGTGTCTTAAAATTTTTAGGGCAAGCCATGAAGCTCCTCCTATTTAGCCAACAGGCTTAGAGGCTGAGATCCTGGTGAGTGGAGGATATTCAGAGAGAAGAAATAGCCTTCAGATTTTATTTCTTTGTATGAAATGAGTCTGAATTCTGATCTATTTGAAATCTGCCAGCCGTCTGTAATATTTAAGATGGAAAATGCTCAGCTTAACTACTGGTGGCTATAGCTAGAAAAAAATTAGACAACACATGATGTGCTATATGTAATTAGTGGAAATTAAAGGCCAGCTGCAGTAATTTATGTCTTTGCTTTTGTGGTGTTGAGGTTGCCCGTTCTGGCTGTTGTCTGTCACAGGACAGTGGCCCAGGGGTGTGACAAAGAGACAGAGGGTGAGAGGTACCTGGGGAAGAAAGTGTGGGGGCAGTTTGTGTACCCAAAATAGTTTTCTGCCCGTGTTTGGGCCAAGCCAGGTGTCATTCCTGGAGTGAGAAAACAAAGTTCCCCAAGAGGGACAGCAGGGACTGTGGGGTGACTTGCCTTGCTCCAGCTCTCCCAGGAGGTTCAAGAAGGGACAACAGTGATGTTCACTTTTTCTCATCGTTTGCCACCTTCTGTGTTTGCTCTGCGAAGCATTCCTGACCCAAACTGAGGTCAAAGTGACACAAACAAAGGCCAAACTAAGTGAAAACTAAGGTTTGGGTCAGGAAGATGTGGGAGAGGAGCTCTGGACAGGATTCCTTCGGTGGGAGCTAGATGGCGCCGTGGAATAATGCTCCAGCCTTTCACCTGGCTGTTCTGGGGCCAGGTAACCCCAGGCAATCCGCGTATGATTCCATGAATCCAGGTAACCACTGGCAATCAGTGTGTGATTCCATAAATCCAGGTAATCCCAGGCAATCAGTGTGTGATTCCATAAATCCAGGTAACCCCAGGCAATCAGTGTGTGATTCCATAAATCCAGGTAACCCCTGGCAATCAGTGTG
>VXAX01001670.1:88378-176457 GCA_013399835.1 Leptocoma aspasia | reverse complement strand
GTGTGATTCCATAAATCCAGGTAACCCCAGGCAATCAGTGTGCCTGTGGGATTATAAACCCAGCCCCATGGCAGCATCCATGTGCTGCTGTCCCCCTGAGTGCCCAGCCTCTGCTGGACATCAGCAAGGACACGTGGCTGGAACTGTACTGCTACAAATGGAGTCAGAATCCTTGGTGGACACCAGGACCTGCCCCAGATGAGCCATGTAATCACTGCCACGGTGGGCTCTAAAAAAGGCAGGTGGCTGGGACACCAGAAGCCCTGTACTTGCATTAATATATCTAGGTGGAGAGAAGCACAGCTGCTGGTGCTACCAATGAAAGTTGCCCTTTTTTTTATTTTTTATTTTTTATTTTTTCCCACACAGTAGACATTTCCTTCAGGGCAAACCAGCTCTTGCTNCCCCCAGCCCTTCATCACTGTCACTGGCCCCAGCTGCTCGCAGAAGGATGGATGAATAGCTGGCCCAGGAAATGGGTTATCCTTTGGCCTCTGGGAAGGTTGGAACACCGTGATGCTGTCGCCAGTCTCGGCAGGGCTCGGAGCTGTGTGGGGTGTCCAGACCACAGGAGTTTTCTGCCTTCCTCTCTGGGGTATCTGGTACCATCTGTGACTGGAAGTGTCACTGGTGGCAGACCCAGTTCCCACCATCCCTGGGGACAGGATGCTCTGCCTTGGCCCTGCTGGGCGCCTTCCCACCCTCTGTCTTCTGCCCATTTCAAATGCTCAGCACTAAGCAAAGAGGGGCTCCCCTCCACCCTGTGCTGCCCTGACACGAATAACTGCTTTCAACCTTCCAGAACAAAAACAAACAAACAAAAAACCCCAAAAACCCAAAACAAAAGAAACAAAAAAAATTCCAAACAACCAAAAAAACCCAAACAACCAAACAAAAAACACAAAGAAAAAAAAAGTAGAACTTAGACAAAATACCTTGGGAAGACGCTCCCAAGGTTTGTTCCAGAACAGATCAGAGGTGCGGGTGTCTCCGTGTCTCCTTGCTGACCGTGAGAGGGGACAGACGTTCATAAACATTCTTCAAGCTTTACTTCTTCTTCCTATTTTTTTCCTGACATTTGCTGTTTTATGCTCTCTGGCAAGCAGCAGAGCTGCACTGATGCTGACTTGCAGAGCCCACAGAGATACTAAGGAAATATTTTTCCTAGCAACAAGCGGCGCACGAAAACACCGAGAGTCGCTTCCCCTGCTCATATTTCCCTTCGGTTTTTTTGGTCATCTGGTGCTGAGATAAGAGCTGCACGGTGAAACCTGCAACTGGCTTGTGTTTTGTGAGGCAGTCTGGAAGGGAGGAACGCCTGGAAGTGTTTTGCCTGCAAAGCCATGGTGCCGAGTGGGAATGCTGCCCGCTGTGCCCAGCTGTGTCAATCCCTCGGTGCTCATCCCTGGCTGGTCCTGAGGGACACTCAGGTGGCTCTCCAGTACCCTCAGGTGGCTTTCCAGCCAGGAAAGAGGTGCATGGCATCACCCTAAGGTGGCATCTGCATGCAGGCTATCTGGGGCAGGTCCTTTGGGAACGCTGCTGCTGCCTGAGGCACCTATTCCCAGAAAATCCTTCACAGGTGAGGCTCTTGGATGTTGCTCTAATGAGAATGTAACCATTAATGAGGGATAATGGGAGCATGCCCAGCTGCCAGGGCAGTGAGGGTCCAGTTGTATCCCTCTCAAGTGGATGTGGTACCTTGGAACAGGCTTGAGTTCCTGAGCAAGCAGGGGAAGCATGGGCACTATTCCCTTTCCCTTTATGTCTTTGGAAACCTGAGGGAAAAATTAGGCATGGTGCTTTATCCCTAGGAAAGGATTTTCTATTTATTCTCTGTTGGAGAGGCAGGAATAAGGTGTTAATATTATTTTACCAAAAATGTAGTTTTCTGGGATTGAATTATTAGCCAGAGGGGGGGGGGCAATGACTGGTTCTAGTGTTGGCTTGTGAGTAACTCCCCCATCTTCCCTGTCCTTGCTCAGCCACCCTGAAATAGCATCCACAGCTGGGAGGGCAGAAGGGCTTTGTCAACACCAGCAAATCACTGTTCCTGCCTCTGCAAGGTCAGCTGCTGAAGACAACAAGTCCAAGACCACGACTGCCACCAGTGAAGAGTGTGGAGAGTCAGGAAACAGTCGGAAATTACACAAATTAGTGGGTAGAGTTGAAAGCATTCTCAAGGCAGAGCCAGCCTCTGAATTTAGGGCCAGCCTCACACCTACAGGATGACTATTTTGTGAGTAACTTCAGTGGGGTTAGGATGGAGCCCAGGAGGTTCTTACTCATCACTTGATGGGTTACTGACAAGAACAACATCTGCAGAACATGGTCCTGTGTCATCAGTGTGTTTCCTAAATTTGTCCTCTAGTATTTTAGAAGAATTTACCCTCTGGAAAAGCTCGATGGAGCAAATTGGAAAGCTTTGTCTGCAGTGGAATGCTTCTGTTGTTGCTTAGAAATAGCTTGCATAAAGGTAGGAGCAGGTTTGTAAAACTGGTTTGAAAGCAGCATGTAGGCAAGAGAAGACACACTCCAGGCAGACATACGTGTCCCAGGATAAGAAACTGTCCTGCAGGCTGAAACTGTAGATCAAAATCTTATATTTTGCCTGAATATACATCTACATTACAGTATGATTCTTACAAACTCTGCTTAGCACTTCCATGGCTTCTGTGTGTGGACATGGAGCTGGTTTTTTTTGCAGTGAAACTGCAAGTACGACCCAATTATGATGATTTTACATACTTTAAAAGAATACTGAATAGTGAAGGATAAAGTTTTAAAAATAACCCTTCAGGGTTTTTTTAACTGAACTTGAACCCTTAAGGGTTTTCAGATTTGCCAGTTGCTCATTACAATTTATCCGGGAATTGTGTTGCAGTGAACATCCTAACGTGTAGGGACCAGATAGAAGACCTAAAGGCTCTATTGTGTGGGGAAGGACAAATTTTCTGGTTTATCCTTCACTTCAGAGAGGAAAACAATGTGAGGAAATGGTGTGTTGATCAGTATGTTGCACACATCATGCTCTATAGAGCGAGAAACACAGGGCAGTCGCCTTCTATCCATTCAAATAATGTCCTGTGGGCAGGTTGGTAAGGTACATACCCTGCTCCATCCAGTGCTTAATGGCTTTTTATTATTTATGTTCTGAACTGTTGCTGAAAGATTCTAAATATAAATCAGAGTAAATTCAAAAGCATCTATTTATTTCGAGACAGAAGTGGAAACATCCCCTCCTTGCAGCTAATAATAGGATCTGCAAATTTTTAAACAATTAAATTGAAAAATATTAATAATAGGTGCTTTATGCGTGTTAAACAAAACCTCAATAAGCTTTCTGTTTTATTGTTTAACTGTATGTATGAGTCATAAGGAAAGTGTTAATGTCCAGGGTCGGATATGAATCATGTATTTGTGAACAATCTTCCAAGGGCACCAAAACCCCAAACACATTTACTCTTCGTTGTTAAGTCAGCTCTGCACTTGGAAACTGAAAGTGTAATCAAAGTGAGAGTTTGTTTATTAACCAGCGGATGCTGTGCATCTTATTTACACAGATTGATAATGAGGGGTGAAAAACAAGGAAAGAAGCTGGTGGTGCATGAGGCTCTGTGTCCCTGGGGTGCAAATCACAAAAGGAACCTGAGCAGCACCAGCCATTGAAAGCTGAAAGCGTTCTGTGGCTTTAAAAGGAAATCCCATATTCATGAAGGGAATCCATATGGCACCCTATTTGTGAGGAGAGGTGCCCCATTCCCTTAGAAGCTGGCTCGCAGCATTTATTGTTTTGACTGCTTTAGCATCAGGGTGAGAGAATTCACTTCAAGGGGAGCAAACAAAACCAGTGGAGTGCACAACTTGAATAAACTTGAGTGTAATGTATTGGCTTGCATCACAGATAGAAAATTACTATCACTGAACTAAAAGCTCTTTGTGATGGCTGGTTTTGGGCTTGCTAAGGGAACCAGGTTCTCTGTAGGAAGTAATCTCACCTGGTAATTTTTTCCCATCACTGATAACAAGTGTGTTTCTAATTCTAATTCTTTTCTCTGGGAAAGAAGGCTGAGTTGTCTGCTCTGGAGGAGGGATGGAGGCAACTGCCAGAACTCATGGCCAGAGTTTTACTCTGCAAAAAATTTGTGTCCAGTCCTTCATCCCCCAGGCTGGGTAGGTGTTACTTGTCATGCCTCTAGAAACTCTTAGGCACCCAGGCACCTGTTTATCTGAAAGGCACAGAGCAGATGCCTCTGTTTTTTGTGGCTGTTCCATTCAGTTTATTTCCTCATTGCACCATGACTGTCCTGGCTCAGACCTACCATTGTGTTAAACAGAACCTGCAATAATCCACTTAAAACATAACACATTTATCACTTGCCTCAGATCAAAGGTGCATGGCTTCAAAGGCTCTAATGAAATTGTGATTATGTAGAACACTGGCTTTATCTGTATATATTACACACTGATGGTTGGGTGGTTTCATCTGGATTACTTTTTAAAACACAGTGAGTTCAATATTGCAAAACTCTTCTGAGATGTTTCCCATCGTTGATGTCAATCAAAGTGTCTAAATAAATCCAGGGTTTACCATAAGATTATTTCCTTTTTCCTACCTGGAAGAAATGTTTAAGCTGTTCTGTTTAGCTGTGTCATGGTATTCCTGTTCTTCCTAGCTGTCCCAGTGTTCCATGTCCCTTGTTTGCTGTCCAATTCCCACAGCTTCCTTTCTCTGGCTTTGCTAGTGCTGTTACTCCACTCACTAGTTGTAAACCCTTTTTGAAGGTGCCACAGGTGAGAAATGTGTCTGTTTCTGGCTCAGTTTTGGAATTCAAGCTGTACTTAACAGCTTGTAAGCCATTTAGGTCAAAACACGATTGTGTGCAGGATCTCATGGGGTAATTAGGATATTACCTGAAACTGGGCTTCCTTCAAGGACCTGGACTGAACCTAAACCTGGTTTAATGGTCTGCAAGGCTTCAGGCAGTGATTTTTAGAGATGTTCAGGAATGGTTGTGGGACAGTAGAAGTGTTTCCAGAAAATAAGGTACCCAAGATTTCAGCTCTACACTCTAATAATAATCATTGATAATAAGCTCAGTATTGGGTGCTTTTATGGTCAGTAGTTTGGAAATAATGGGGAGGATAAAGCGAAGATGGAAATATTCATTTCTGTAAATAAAATGTCATTTTGTCTTCATACTTGGCTGTTTTGTCAGTGTTGGCTGTTTGTCAGTCCTGAATATAAAGGGATAAGTTGTCATTCTCCAGTTCCTTTTTCCTTGTGGGAAGGCCCATATGTTCCACATGTCTGTGATGAATGAATCATCACTTCAGATACCCCTGTAAAATGATATTTTCATTTAAGTCTTGTGCATAAAATCTTGAAGCTCCAGTTTAGCATGCTAGTGTGAGCAAGAAGTTAAGTGAAGGGTCTTGTTTAATTCAGTGGAAGAGCTCATGTGTGTTTTTTGTGAGATCAGGCTCACCAGATGATAAGCTGTGTTTTATTATAGCATGCTCTATTCTTTGGCCTGTAAAAACCAATGATGTTTTGTGATTTTTTTTTACTATTATTATTTATTGGCAAAAATAAATAACTTAACTGATATTCAAAAATCTGGAAAGCAGATACTGACTAAATAATTCACTATTTTGTTACATAAAGGGGAGGGAGGGGAAGCAGACTAATTATATTCTTCTTCACAAGGCACTGAAATTTGGTGTGTAGAGTCTTAAAAGGAGCATAAGTGAGAGCCAACTGCCTGCAGAGAATTCTCCTTTTTTTTTTTCCCCAGTCTTTTCTTCCAGCGCAGCCAAGTCATCTCTTGCAGTAAACTGCTGAGTCAATACTTTTAAAAACTCACCAACTGTTTCTTATTTCTGTATAGTTAACTGATAAGAGCCTGTTAGGGGTTACACCCTTCCGTATTTACAGTGTTAAGGCAAACATGGGTATAGGAAGCAATTCCATTTAAAATTTGAGGTGCTTGTTACGTGGTATCACGGTATTCTTTTGGCATATTTAATTTAATTTTTGTGTGTGCGTGTGCAAATGAGGCTGGAAGCTGGAGAGCTGCATTCCTGATGATGGATACAGCAGGCAGCTCCCTCACAGAACCTTCTCTCAGCCTTTCAAGTGACCTAATCCTTGATGCTCCTAGAAATAGGCGAGTCCTTCAGTCCCCTTTGCCAGTTGAAATTGTAGCTGCAGCAAGAAGTTGCTGTTTATTGGAGTGGAGACAAATCATACCAGAACTGGCACTCCCAGCCCTGGGAACCAGTTCCTTTGCCCTCTTTATGTATTAGAGTCCCCTTTATCTCCCTGTGGGAATTTAGGAAGTTTTTAGATGACAGAGGAACACAGAGAGGTGCTGTGGATTCCAGGTACAGCATGAGCTCTGTGCAGTCAGGGGGGAGTTCTGCTGAAATAGCAGGAATGAGCATCTGTAAAGCTTATAAAAACCCCTCTATAAATGTACACAATTAAATGGAAATGGTGTTTCTTCCAACAGCTTTTAAAACATTCTGCACGTTTTAAAAGCTTTTCGATAGAGCTGTCAGCACAAACATATTTGGAGCAAGGTAATTTTTTTTTTTTCTTTTTACATCAGAACTGTAAACCATAATTCAGCACCATATACAAATGTTTGTGAGAGCTCTATTTTGGATTCCTAAAATTTGCATGTCAAAGACGAAATAATAAATATCTTGTGGTTTGGGTGTTTAATTATAAACAGTCAAGATCCTTCACCCCATCATGTCTTTTTATTTCCTACTCTCATGGATGATGTTTGGCCAAAGCCAAAACCAGTCCTAAACAGCCCTTTTTCCACGCTCCCTCTGTCTCCTCCTTTCATCTTTTGGATAAGTTAAGAAAAAGCAGCTGTTGTGAAGGGTGACAAAACTCAAGAACTATCTCTAGGACAGGGCAGGGTTAAGCAGTGTGGAAACATGTAATTTCTGCTTAGGATGAACTGCTGAAGGCAGAACTTAGGACCAGGATTGTAGTTAGGAAGAAATGTTTAGGGTTTATTTTCCTAGTGGATAAAATAGAAGATTGGAATTTGTGTGTTTTCTTGTCTTCCATCTTCTCTGTTTTCTTCTATCTTTTTACCTTTAAGACAAATATTACAGCAAATAAACGAATTTATAAAATGTATCCAGGACATCGGTACTGCAGCTTATCTTCCTTTTTTTAAAAAAAAAATCCAAAGTGGTAACCAATGCAAATGAGTTTTATGAGACAATCTGAGGAAATCCACCAAATGGGAGCTTCTCAATACAGATGGGAAAATAAAAAAAGACATAATGTCTGGACTCAGGCCAGGCTTGGCCATGACATGTGGGCTGAATTCTTCAATCTTGTCAAGACTGAGGTCTTTGGTGGGTGCTGGTGCAGAGCAGGATTTTGGATTGATGGCATGTGTCCCACCCACATTTATGAACCAGCAGTGAGATGACAGCTCAGGTAAGGATTTCCAAAATTCCCAGTCTGCTCTCATAAACTCACTCAAGTTCTTGCAGTATTTACCTTTTTCCTGTGGATAATTCCTTTCTTTCCACTGGATTTCATGGGGAGCTGGGTACTCTGATAGCCTTTATGCCTTTGCAAACCTCCACCAATATTTATTTGATGTATATTACGTTCCAAGGCCATTATGAAATTTGACTTGACTTTAGGGCTTCTGATAACCATGGATTATAGAAAAGTTTGTAACATTGTGCTGTTAGCTCATTTGTAATTTTTTTGCCTGGGCAAAGGGCTGTATGTTTTTGTGTTGCCTGTGGTTTCCTCTTGGAATAACAAATTTAGCTGAATTTTAGACATGTTACAGTAAGAATACAGATGTTTCTCAGAATGAGAATGAAAATACATTTGGTTGCCCATGTCAAAAATACTCTGATCATCTTATTTTGGCTCTTTGTGTGTTGGTGCTTGAAACTTAGATTGAATTTAGTATCTAAAATTTGGAAGAATTGCAGACTCCCTGTGAAATACTTTTTTCCTGTCCTGCCATGCCTGTGTATGGAACACATTTTTGAACTGGGGAAATAAAAATCTAAGTCATAACTTGGATGTGCTTATTAGAGATTTGTGATACTGCCATTAGTTCATTCCTTGAAGTACATGAAGCGGTTTTGAACTCTTTGAGTCAAGAGCTGAATGGGATTTTCCTAGATTTAATTGCAGTTAAGCATGGACAGATGTACAGGGAGATTTAGTTCTTGCTCTAAAAGGGATGTCCCTGCACAGTAGAAAGGAACAGACTGGCTGGACAGCAGGTGGGACACAGAGACTGGGAATACAAATGGAAGCCAGGATCTGATGTTAGTTTAGCAGATTACAGTTTCAGTTAGGGAAAAATGACAATGTTTGGTGCTAGGATGCTGAAGGCAAGAACAGTGTGATAAGAAACCAGTGGGAGGGTTGATGTGAAAGGTCTGAGGAAGGATGTGGGCTGGAAGAGAGTAGGACTGCAAGAAGGAGCCTGGTATCTGGGGACATTTGGATACAAAGGCTAAAGAGGAGCTAGGAGATGGCACAAGGGGAACGAAGAAAGAGATTTGTGACTGCAAAGAGAGTTGGAGTTTTGCCAGGGCTAGGCTTCTGCATTTCTAAGTAGAGACACTGAGATATGGATGAAGAGGAGAGGCAGAATAGGAGCTGGGGTTGTTAGTTAGGTGAGCTGATAAGTTTTGCATTAAACAACCCTCAGAAGTTATTCCCTTGATCAAGGAGGCTCAAGATTTCATTTCCATGTCTTAAGCTTGCACTGGGTGTCATTCTGCAGGAGGATCAAGCCCAGAATTCCAAAAGTAGCAGGAGCAGCTGTAGATAGGGAGAACCCCGCTGCTGCTGAAGCTGTACTCATCCCTTTGTAACCAAGTTTCCCATTCAGCTGCAAATTGAATCTCGTTCCCAGATCCTTGCTCTGGGAAGAGAAGGTGATGATTTGTGTAATGGCTCGATTGAAATGGATAAAGGGGAATTTTCCATTTGGTTAACAATTGTAGGGGATACTCCCAGGGTCTCTGACTGCTGCTTGCAGATGCAGAACGATGCTCCAGTGAGCCTGGCTGTGTGTGTGCCACTTCTGAGCTGAATCATCAGTGTTAAAAACCACATTCAATGCTTTACTCCAGCGCCCGTGGTATTTCTACAAGGGAAGTTACAGTCACACTGGGTGGAGGAACCTCCCTGTCTGGCTATGGGGATCGTGAATACAAGGAAATGCTTGCGGTTCTGGACATGATGGCATCGTTTGGTATTTCTCTGCTATTTTTTGCACTGATGCATTTCATTTGGCAGTTGAGAATTTCATAGCAAACACTCTGTAAGATGCAAACACTCTGTTCCAATGTTTAATGTTTTGCAACGCTAATGGATTTTATTTTTTTTTTCCCCCTCCGTGCTGAATGTTTCTTTCTCTTGTGGAGGTAAAGCTGTATGTGAACTGCATACTGAGGGGGCTGCTGCCTGATGGAGGCAGCCACACAGATGCTTTCAGTGTTCCTGAGCATCATGAGTGGGCTTTGGGAGCTGCTCACAACCCCTCCTGTCCAAGGCTGGAGGGTGCTTTCCTCTCCCCTCTTTCTAAACATTGTGCAACATGCATGTGATCCCCAAAGTGTTTCTTAAGATTCAGATGAGGAAAATCATTATTTATTCTGGTCAGCAGCCATGTAGCACTGGAGAACAGACAGTGCTCTGCTTTACATTCTGCTACAATTGCCATCTCCTTTTTTCCCCATCCCAGCATTTTCAGCCGAGGGTGAGAAATACTTGATGCCCACAGTCTCTGTTCATGTTCTCTTTAACGAGACCTGTGGGATCTCTAAGGAGTATTTTGTGGGACTCGGTAAGTGTAAGTTCCTGTGTATTGTGATGAGAAGTGCATATTACTCAAATTTTTGTGGGCTTCATTGTATTGGCCTAAACTTTGCCCCTGTACCACTGTGACCCAGCTTCCTGGCAACTTCTGAATCGAGGCCCTTTCATCCCAGCTGTGTGATAGATCCCAAGCAGGAGCGTGGAGTAAATGTGGTTTCTTATTCATGAATTAAGCTTTAAATGAATTGAGCAACACTGGTGTATTGTAAAAGGCAAGGAAAGATTGAAAAGGTCTTTTTAGAGGACCAGTGTTGAAGGTGTTTGGATTGAGACAGAATAACTTGGAGGAGTTACAGCTGGGCAGATCAGTTTATTATTTCTTCAGATTTTAAGGCCTTCTTTCACTTATTAATAAGTTCTAGTCTGCTATCTTTACCTATCTAATTTTGAAGAAAAACAAAAGTGATCTGTGGTATAATTCTCCTTTCTTTAGTCTCTGTTGATGAAAGAAGTGCTTACATGCAACTTCAAAAATGAAGGCTTCCAATGTGCGCTATTTATATTCCCTCTTGTCTATGCTTATGGTTTTGTGAAAATAAAACCTGACTGAATATACTTTTCATTTCCTCTTCAATATTTCGTTAATACACAACCACAATTTATTGAATTTTGCACAGAACAAAAATGCAGCCCTGTAAAGAAATTAGACCCTTTTGAATGTGGAATATTAAGACATAATAATTTTTGCTTTCTGTGTCATGAAGTCTGTGACTAGACAGATAATCTGACTTGTAAAATATTTACGTAAAGTTTGAGAAGTGCTCAATTTGTCTTCGAGAAATAATGAACAGCTGCCATCATTCTCCCTGTCTTCAGCTGGAATTTTGGCATGTCTGTTGCTTGGGATAACCAGGTCTCTCTCAAGAGAAAGACATTCATATGCTGACATACAAGCTGGGATGGTTAAGAGACAAGTGGAAATACAAGAGCAAACGAACAGCCGCAGTCATTCCTGTGCCTGTTGCTGGTTACATGTTCCAGAAGGCTGTGGATGTGTTTCAGTTACTGTTTCAGCCCTGGCAGAAAGATATCTTTTAAAAAATCTATAAATTCCCTGCCTGTAGCTGGGAATTTCATGTGGTTGATCAATGGGTTGTGTCTGTGGTACTTCCAAGAGGGAATGAATGAATGAATGTGGGGTAGGACTGGAAGATCTCAAGAGGTCCCTTCTAATCAAAAAAATTCTGTTTGTGCAAGTGTCTGTGCAAGCAGAGCAGGGCCCCTGCAGTTGTTCTGCTCTACCTGACTTCTCTCCTCTCTGAATGCACCAGAGCTGCATGGGCAAACGTGAGGTCAGTGGGCTCATGCAGGGAGATTTTGGCTTTAGGCTTTCACTGTTGAGGAGCTTTAATCAAAATATCTTCTCTCTTTTCATCTATTATAGCAAATAGTTAAATGATGTGAGAGTTCTTCCCTTGGTTCAGTGTCTCAGCTGAGTTACTGATGTAATACCCTGGGGAACCCTGAGTTTAAAATACACTATTGCTGTCATTAGAGCCTTATATTCCATGTATTTTCATGCTGTTTTCAATCTGTGCCTTTCCAGCCATTAGTGCCACACAAAGCTTTCCCTTGGGAAAGTGACCAGAGGCAGCCTGTAGCTGACATTAGGGACCTCTGGGGAGAAAAACAGAGAAATGGGAACTGACTGTAGCATGAACGACTTCTAGATGAAACAGATATCTCATGGAAAGTGGATTACTCTTTTTTCCCAAGCAAACCTTCCCCTCTATTGCTTCTCCTGTAGCAAATCTTTTTGCTAGTGGTACAAAGAAAATAAAATTAGTTTAATTCACACAAACCTGACTCAGAGCTCCACAGGCCTTCCTGTGGATTTTGCTTTTGCCAAGTGAAAACCTAAACATCTGAAGATTTGACTACGTGAAAACATACGATGGTAATAAACTAATAAAACTCGTTAGATTGACAGCAGTAACTCTTCTGAGAGGGCTTTGAAGGGACTATTAGTTAACCAGGGATTAATTCCACCTGCACCACCTTTACTTTTGCCAAGCAAAGTGCCTTTTCCTCTGCATGTGTCACCCCACTTGCTGGTGTTTGTACACATGTACAGGGGAGGGATGTTTCCCGTGCAGTTCATTTCAATAAACTATTGTGTATCAGAATAGATTCCTGCATTCCACGGCAATTTCGTTTTCAGCAGTTTGTCCTAAGAAAAATAGAAGATTAAATAGCGGAAATATCCAACTTCCATGTATCAGGAAATCATATGTAAAAATGTTGTTATTGCTGGCTTAGCCCTATCTGCTGTTAGCCCTGGATCCTTGTTAGTGACCTGATGAGACCGGATTTCATCCCTTCTACCTGCTGGGTGGAAATGCATGTCACAGCAGCAAAAGCATCTGCTTCCTCTAGTTCAAAGCTTTGGCACTGCTGTGTTTCATTCTTAAATTGGTCTCAGAAGTTGTTTGGCAAGGGTGTGCTTAGTCATCTGTATTTTTATTTTTGGTTCGTGTCACTCAGTAGCAGCTCTTGGTTAAATGCACAGGTTTGCTTTCTTTGAAAGTTTTGGTTATCTGGTTCACACCCTGAACATCTGGGTGGCAATAAGAAGAGAAGAAGCTTTTCATTCATAAAGCTGGAATGATTGATACAAGCATTAATAACTTCCCTGCCTTCTCAAAGAAAAGAAACTTCATGAATGGGTGAGTCAGGTTGGTGCAGATGGTGATATTGAAAATAATACCTAATCGAGAACAAATATTTGAAGTGACTTTCACTTGTGAATAAACACACCAGGTGTCTTCCAGCAAACTGGATGCTGTGACAGTCAGGAAGATGTGCAGCTGAGTGATACCTGCTCACTTTCTCAATCTTGCCAAGTTTCAGAGCTGTGTGCAAACAAAATACCTCACCTTCCTTCTGCTTGTGGTGATGATTCAGTCTCTGCCTCTTTAGTATTTGGGCTGTGTGTTCTAGTTAATGGGCAAGGCTCCCTCTAGTAGTATTTGTGCCTCTGGAAGAAGCTGTTTCTGGTTTTCTAGGTTTGTGAGAGTTCTTTTGCTCCCAGTACCTGGTACACTAATAAGGATTTATAGTCAGCTTTATTTGAAAAATAATGCGTGACCATGTTGAAGAGAGACAACAAAACTCACCAAGTCAGTAAGGGAAAAAAGAATCTAGCCCAAACCTACCATGTGTTAGTCAACTAATGTATTCTTCTGTGGCCATAGGTAAAATTCAGAATTCAATGGAAGTGTTTCTGAAATGTGCTATTTTGTAGCTAGGAAGCACCTGACACTGAGATGACTAGCTTGACATCCTACACTGTAAAAATATTTGTAATAGTTGAAAAGATCTAGCACCCTTTTTTGAAAATATTATTTGCCTGCTCTTTTACCTTATATCATCATCCTATTTCCCTGAGCCATCCTCCAAAGGAAAAAAAATGTAATTAGAGTGATGGGGTGAACCCACTGGGTGTAGATAACTGACCTCCCTTTGATTCTGCTGTCATATTGTGCACATGGTCAATCATGAGAAGCTTCATCTTGCCTTGAGAGATAATAAGGGCCATTGAACTCCAAAAATGTAATGTCACAATAAAAGAATGTGTTTGTACTAATTCCTATTAGCTGTGATGCCGGCACTGTAAAAGCTTGTGTACATGTTACACTGTTTTTATGTTTTAGTTGTGAACACAAGACTCTGCTCATTAGAGAAACAGGGACATCAAAACAGCACTTTGAAATAATTTTGGAGGAAACATCCACGGAATGTACTACCCCTACATAAATAACACTAGTGGTATTATTCATCCTGGCTTTATTTCTTAGCAAGAAATTATCTCTTGAACTCTGTAACCAAGCAGGACTAAAAGGCAGTCGGGTAGAAATGGCTGAACTGCAAAAGGAAAGAGAATTCTTTAAAAACAAGCTTGCAGCACTGTGAGAATGGTAACACAGTTTATGGTGACCCTGAGTGTAATATTAATGAATTGATAACTTGCATGTAAGTCTTTTGAAGTGTTTTAGAATGGCAGCTATGGCTGCTTGTGTTTGAATCTTCTTACCCCCTGTCACACTATCGTGCAACACAAATCACAGAGACAGAGCACAGTCACACTCGAGAGAAGGCAAGGAAGAAGAAGGTTTTATTTTGGTTTTCATATTATATAGAGTTTTGGAAATGACTATCAATTGGAAGGTGAAGTTACCACCTCTCCAACCACCCTGGTCAATGACAAAGTCTATCAAACCTTTCTCCTCCCAGGAGAAAGAATGAAAAACAAGAAGACAGTTAGAAAAACATGTGCATGTTTACAAAAGCAGTGTGAGAAACTCCGTCACAAGAATAAAAACATCAGAAGGCTGAAAAATGAGAGTGACAGCCCCCCTGTCAACCTGGCACCTTTCTAAGAGATTGCTGAAGGATCTGTGTTGCTGTGAACAACACACCAGCTCTTCAGTAAAATAGCGCAGACTGAGGTTTCCTCACAGATTTGGGCTGTTGCTGTGCTATTGGAATCCCTGATTCTGAACAGGATATAAAATGGAACCCCTGAGCTGGTTTTGATTGACCTGCAAGGCTGGGGAGAAATCCTGCTATCCTTCTCTGAGATAGGAAGTAAATTATCCTCTGTGATTCTGATAACTTGGAGCTGCTGGGGAGGATCCAACAGGTCAGGCCTTTGGTCTGCACCTCGTAGAAATAGGTACCTGATAGCTGGACCTAGTCACTAAATCAATTTTCTAAGGAGTCTTCAGTATGTAGGAAAAAATAAAAATAGCAGGGTTACATGGGGTGGAGAGGATAAAGATGATGTAATTCAGTATGACACAAACACAAGCTGGAAATGGTGGAATCTTATGTGCCTGCACAGCTACGGGTGCCGATTATGGGTATGGATACTTTCTTCTGCCCTTTTTTTTTCATTAAAGGCTTTGTTTTTTCTGGATTAGAGCTGTGGTTTTTTTTATAATGGAGCACTTTATTTCTGTGATGTCTAAGATTCCTCAAAATTCTGCTCAGAATGACTCCAGCAACCTGCTTTCTTTCTGGAGTGTGGCTAGCCCTGCTTCAGTGACTTCTTTGCAACTAGCTGCTAATGGCAATTCTCAGGGAACAGCGAACAGCTTACAAGAAATGAATCACTTTTTTTCTTAATATTCAGGCAAGATTTTCCATTTTCATGAGCTGGAAGAAAGAGGGAAGTAAGGTATAGCCCCTGTAAAAATTTTTAGAGTTACAAGTGCTGAAACAGCCAGTCAGGAGGAAAGTACCCATAAGGGAGTTACTGAAGTTGTCCCCCTGCTACATAACTTACAAGTTAATCAATGTTTCAGAGTTCAAACGAGAGGAAGGTCAACATGGATTCTGATAAAGTTTATCTTGCGTCAGTAAGTTCAGAGGCTGGAGAGGGAGGATGTGAAATAATTCCCCAAAAAATCAGGTGAGGGGATGCTGATCCTGTGGACCCCTGGCTAGGAAGCTGCAGTGGGTCACTTAGAAACAATAAACATTGCCCAGGGCTGTAGGACAGACAGTATATTTTATTTTTATCCTTGTTTTCATTTCCAGTGTGATTCCCTCCTTCCTTTTCGTGGGCGGCCTCCAGAAGGTAAAACATGCGTGGCCGCACACACAACAGGGAGAGCAAAGCTTCTGAGTTAAATATTCAAAACTCTTTATTACTTCTGAAGTTAAGTGGCTTGCCTAATTCTGATGAACCAAGCACCATGGCAGAAACAAAAACTGGTGAAATTCAAGGCTCATTAAAGCCAGAGGAATTTTCCCAGGCTTTTGCTTTCTCCACTCACAAATATTCCACCTTACTTGATTTATAGTGCTGAGATTCTGTTCCTGATTTGCTCTTGGTTCAGAATGTGGTATGCAGCAGAGCAAAAAGATTCTATCCTAGCAGGGAGGGAAAGTCTCCAGCCATCAGAGAAGATAATGACTGGGAAGTGTTTTTTAGATGCAGCAGGAAATGAGCATTTTAAAGGCCTTTTTCAATGTTGAGCATTCCATGATTTTGCAGAAAGATATATCTGGAGATGCTGCAAGCAAAGCCTTCCACTACTTGGAAAAGAAACCTTCAGAAAAATCTGATCTGTTGGGGCTTGGACATTCAGTGCTGGAAGTTGTCTTGACAACAAATGTATTTCCCAAATGATTTTTTACTTTTTTAGCAGGAAATATAGTTGATACAAAGTCAGAATGATGTCAGAAAATGTGGAATGTCTACTAGTTAACCCAGAGTTAAGAGATTTGATATTTGCTTAGAAAGTTGGATAAATGTAATAGAGACCTCCTTGGGCTGGAGGTGAGGGGGATGAGTCTAGGAGATTGGTTTTGGGGACATAAATAGGTTCTAAAAATATTTTTTTCTTCTTTTTTTGGCCACATGTGGAAGAAAATGCAGTTCATTAAGGATATTGACGTTGGCCTTTTCTGTTAGAGGTACTGGCAAGTCTGTCTTCATAATTATACTGTACATCTCCAGGTTTCCCCTCATATTTTTTTCAGAGCTGTATATTTTCCAGCTAAATGTACATGATCAGCTAGTTGCTGAAATAATCCAAAACAGATTTTGCAAGGCAAATGCATTAGTTAGGATTTTAAATGCACTTACCCCATAGTCAACAACTGTCCCATAGAAAAACATTGACATTATTTCAGTAACTGGAGATGGATTTATTCCAGTTAAGGTGGGTATGCTATAGTTTAGCTTGCTGTTCTGGAGATATAATGATCAAAAATAGGATTTTTTTATTTTTTAATGCCTACTGGAAAATTTGTTGACTTTTCATTAAAACGAAAAAATATGTCCAACTCTAGCTGAACTCATTCACAGTAGCTCATTAAATATGAAAAAGTATCTTTTCAAGTATTGATTTTAGCTTGCTGTCAGCATTGTATATAGCATTTGCTCAGGGCTTGTTTCAGCTGGTGCAATGTGGAGCTACTGGGCTGTTTTTGTACAACTGCCTTCAGGAGCTGCCGCCTCCAAAGCTGTGTCTTGTCCATTTGTGCAGCAGGGGGAGGCTGATTTGGGCAGAAGTCAGTGCATCTAATTTAATGCTGATCCCCTTCCATGTAACACTATGAAAAGGAACTTTGGATAAATTTACTGGGCACATTTTTCTGCAGAATTCTTGAAGCAACCCTTCTCCCTGAGCAGAAGCAATCATTGCACTGTGGAGATTCTCCAGGCTTCTCTCTGGTCTCCCTTGCACAGAGCTCTCCCCACGCAGACTTTCATCACTCCAGCCTGGAGTGGGTGATGAAGCAGCATGAGGTGAGCACCAGGGCCTCTCCCCAGTCCTCCCCAGTAGCCACTGGGCTGGGCTGAGCCACTCCAGGGGCTGGGCTTGGTGCCTTGTGGATGCTTTCGACAACGTGTGTGCAGCAAGGTGAAGTTCCTTGAGCTATGTCTCTGGCAGCTGAATTTATCTCTTATAGCAGTGGGTAAATAAACCTCAGGTGGATCCCTCTGATCAGGGGAGGATTTGAAAGAGGATCCCAACTCAATTTTTCTCCCTTGTGCACTTTCAGCCTGCCGTAGCCTCCAGAGAAGGCTTTTCTACCTGCAAAATAGAAAGGTAGAATTTTTGTCTGGTTCTCAAATTCCTTCTATGATCCTCTTGGCAGTCCTAAAGCCATAAAGTGTATTTTCCCCCTCTATTTCCTTCTATAGGCAGAAATCAGGGCCAGCCCTGCCAGTAGGGGTCAGGGAATGCCTGAGCTAATCCTGCCTTCAGCACACAAGAAGGAATGGTGGTGGTGGAACAAAACCTGAGATGCCTAAACCTGCAACCATTTTTTTGCACAGAAATGGGGAGTTTTGTTGTCATGTAATTCAACACTTGCCTGGACTACGCACAAAAATATTTAAATTCCTGCCTGCCTTTAATACAGGTGCCTCAAAAACACAGAGCCTCAGGGTTTATCAAGTGTGAACTGCTCTTAGGTTTTCTTTAAGAATCAATACCAACGAAGCCTCTGCTTAGGTTAAATTCCACATGTGACATGGCTATGGAGGACACATACGAGATGCTGAGTGCATGTCATGTCTCCCCAGTAAAGAAACTAATTTTGCTCCACCCCGCTAATTTTTAAGAGACAATTTATATTCTGCAAACACATCCACCTCTCAAAATCAGTCTTGAAACTCAACTATTTCACTGTTTGATGTCAAGAAGTGTGCCTAGGACATGCAGCAAATGCATTCCATGGCTGCCATGTCATCAGCTCGTGCTCCCTGCTGGAACAGGAGCTATGTCACGTACAGATCCATCTCCTCAACCTGCACTGGCACCTCAGGTAGAATGCAGATTTCCTGGGAGTTACACAGCCCTGTGCAGAGGGGCAATAACTCTTTAAACATCATTAAGCTTGAACGTATGTGCACACACATACAGTGTAACAGGTTATCAATCACTATCTCTCTTTGCTGGACTTCTTTTATTTTTTCTTTCCCTTCTGCTTTTTCCTTTCTTTCTCTCTCTTTTTTCTTTTTTTTTTTTTTTTTTCTTTTTTGAGCCTCCCCTTAGGAATTGCTTTTGAAGGTATTTTGATTAGTTATGTAATTGGCCACTTGTACAGTTAAAAGCAAACTTTCAGGTCACATACTGTATGTTTACTCTTTGGCTTTAGGAGAGCTTCATTCAGAAGAAATTGCTATTGTTTCTTTGCCTTCCCATGGGAAAGCTTTAGTTTTGGAAACCATTCAACAAATGTAAGGTATGCAAAGAATACTGTAAAGACAGTTCTTGAGTTTGCCAACATTTTTTTTCTTTCTTTTTTTTTTCCAGCCAGTAGTTATCAATTGCTTTCTCCTGTATAAAGGCAGAGGTTTTTCCTATGCATGCTGCCATGGACTGAGCTTTGACTTCTTGATGACCCATAGGGCTGATAAATTGCCAGTGTTCTCTCCTCTTGCTCTTTCCTACCCCCCTGCCCCAGATTGCAGGAGCTTTCAAAAGGATAGAATGACTCACCTTAGCTGATTCTGAGTCACTGCCTCAGCCATTCTTGAGAAAAAGTGACTCTCAGTGATAGAATTATCTGAACTGATAGATTTTTATGCTCAAATCTGCTCATATCTCTTAGTTCTGGTGAAATGAATGTGTATTTCAACCACAGATAACTCCTTAAGACTGGGAATTCATTGGAGACCTGAAGATGCTCATAAAGGACTTAACATTTTTTTTTCATCATGAAAAGGTTCTTTAGATGTCTGGCCCACAGTGTATTAGGTATGCATCATATCATATTAATCACTTTGATTACACATTAATACCCAGCTGTACTGAGTCAGAAATGCATTGAATGTGTCCCCATCCTAAAATAAGTCTTTAAGAGTGACTGGAGGACTAATCTAGTTTGCAAAATCTGACATTTCAATTCCAGTGGATATGTAAACTCTCTGGTTTGTTTTGGTTCTCGGGTGAATTTCTCAATTATTTAATCTCATGTTATTATAGTGATAAGGTACTTCCTAATAAAAATTCTGAATGTAGCTTCTGAAGATAATTTTTCAATACTTAAACCATGGAGAGATGTACTTCTCATCTGAACATGGTAGATATTTTTTAGGCATCTCTTATGTTAGATTTGTGGGGAGGACTTGATTTTTAACTGACAAAAAAGAAGAATTCCCAGTAGAATTCAACAACTTCTTATGTAGTTTTATAAAATGAATGAATTGGTGCTATCAGCTTATCTTTTTGGTAAATACCAGTCTTCTAATATCCAGCCGTGCTATCTTCTAAATGGCACAGTGGAAAAGCAACAGAAACTTCCAATTGCTGCATTAATAGGTAGAATAAAAATTTGTCAGAATGATGTTGCTATTATATTATAAACCACAGCATGAAAATCAGTTTGGTGTTTGTATCTCCTGTTGTAAAACATACAAAAAATCCATCAACTATTGCACTTTATATCTTACCTGTTGACATAATTGCAATGTGACTAAAAAAACCCTTAAAAGCAACAGGTAAAATACTTCCTAACCTTGGTGGTTTGGCTGTGAGAGACTGTCATGAGGAAGAACTTGGGCACCAGGGTTACATAAACTCTTTTCTATTTAAAGTCTTGAAGCTCTGCACAACTCATGCATGGGATGACCTTTCCTTCTGCTGCTGTGTCCCAGCAGCTGAACTTCGACAGCCTGCAAGGGACACCTCTGCTTGCTGGGTGATTCACCTTTCCTTCTCCTTCTTCTATGCACTAAATAAAACCAAACCCTCTCTGAGAAGAGCTGCCCAAACTCTCAGGGAGCAAACTTGTGTCTGGATGATCACAATTCAAATCATTATTGGCATTGTTGGAGCTGACTGGAGTGCAGCATCCAGCTTGTTCTGGATTCATCTTCTATTTGGCTTTTTGTTTGTCACTGAACATGGGTTTTTATGGGCTCTCTTGCCATGGATCATTCTATTCTGTGCCTAAAACTAATAGCACTTTGGAGCCTAAAGGGAAAAAATTTAGCATTAATGAAAGCAGCGTTCTTGACTTGGGCTAATTTGACGTGGGTTAGCTCAGAAGGAAATCTACTAGGAATCTTCTCCTGGGAGTGCAAAGCCATTGCATCTGTCATTGTCCTGAAAGCTTCTGCTTGTGCTGAGTGGAAGACTTTATAGCACTTTGGCTTAGAAAGAGCAGGATAGGGTTAGCTGGGGGCAGATAAGGTCTGCCCCAGCCAGGTTAGGCTGTCTCTATTTAATAAAGCACATATAGCCCCAGAGAAGGTTTGGGGGTGGGGATGAGCTACAGTGCTGCCAGGGAGCTGGGTGGCTTCCTCCTCCAACACCTCTGCTAATGCCTGAGGTTTGCATTGCTCCTGGCCTGAGCTGTGCAGCCACACTGGAGCTCCTTACTGCTGGGACAGAGGGAACTGCAAGCCCCGAGGAAAGCAAAGCACGAGGATAATGAAGGTGTGGGTGTTTGTATTTATAAAGCAGGGGCTCCATATCAAATGACCCCCGGGGGAAGCTAACCATTCCCAGGCAAAGGTGTGGTGGGAACTCAGATAAAGGTTTGTACATAGCCTGCAGGGAGAACAGCTTAGTGTGAAATCGAGTTTATTTAAACTCTTCAGAGAGCCTTGCAGCCCGTGGTGTTGTGGCAGACGCTCACCTCCACAAGCCAGGACTGCTTCCAGGTAGACCCCAGTGGACCTGTCAGGAAAGAGGTGGTCCATGCAGCACAGACTATGAGAATTATGTGGGCATGTACATGTCTCTTTTTCAAGAGTATGCTGGTTATGCTCATTTCCTTCTTTCCCTGCCAGCTTGTGTGTGTTTCAATGAAAGGATTTGTGTCTCCTTGCCTTTAAAACACGAGCTTTGGCATTTGCTTGCAATGTATTGATCTTCACTGTCACAGCCTGTGCCCCAAAAAAGAGAGGAATAAAAAATGAAGCCTTGCAATAAATTTTTGTGAGAGTCCATTTTAAGCATTGATTAAGGACATCCAGTTATTCTGAAGATATCCTTACTCTGAGGAAAAGAGACCAGGCTGCCTCCTCTCACCCGGTGTTCTACTTTTATAGAATGCTTTGCTTTAATCATGACTTAAATAAATAAACAATTTATCTGTGAAACATTCCAGATACTGAGACCCACACTGTAATGCAGTAGTTTAGGAGGTGGAGCAATAGCAATTGTTTCTCCTACTTCCTATTAAACTAATTGTTACCAGTCCTCACAGGATCATATTATCCTTAGGTGGGGCAGGGACAGAAGTGTCTGAAAGGGCTTCTTTGGCTATTGCATTTCCATTTTGTCAAGTATAAAAACTGCTCATGCAGATCTGACCAGAGTCCTTTAAAGCAGTATCTTATCTCCAGGCCCCGAGATATCAACCAGAATGAAGTGCAGCAGGGTTTTATGAATGGAGCCACATAATGAATTTGGTTGTTTGAGTCTGAGAAATTATGTGAAGCTGCTGAACTGGAATTGCAATAATCCAGAACATGCATTGAGTTTCCCGGTGTCATTAACACTGAGGTTCATTGTATTTGGCTGCACACAGATTGGGTCAACAATTTTTATCTCTAGCATGGTAGAAGAGAGGCAGTGATCCTTTGGCCTAACAAAAAAATCATTTATAAATTAAATCAAATACCAACGGTTAGTGTGTAGGAAATGTTTTCTGGCAAATGGAAGGTCATGGTTCAGTGCACTGGAATCAAGCAGGGAGGAGGAAACAAGCCTGATTTTCAGCAGAGCAGGTGACCACCAAGTCAGTGGTATTTGAGGTTAAGGCACATTTGATTCTTCCTTTTAAGTCTATTTCATTGTAAATACAAAGTTATCAAGGAAACTGTGTGGATTTTTAAGAAGGAATATGTGTCCTTTTACAATGATGCTGTTTAAGGAGTTGCAAATTCTAACTTTCATCCCATAATGTAAATATTTGAAGTAGATTGGTATCAACATGACAAAGTGGAATTTCTTTCCTTCTCACTGTCCATCATCCTCCTCTCCAGAGTGCTGTGGGACAACAACTCCTGTGCTGCTGTCCTAGGCAGAGCCATCATTGTTCTGAAGGTTAAAAGTACAAGCAGTGAAGATTTGGCTGGGGTTTGCCACAAGGCAGAGGCAGAATACCTACCACAGTCACTGCTACGTAGGGTTGCAACAGGAAAAGACAGGAAGTGAAGGTATTTGGCTGGGTCATGGGTCCACTAAATTTAGGATCTCATGGGCTAGAGGAGAGAATGAAAAGACCTGAGTGTTTTCATAACAGAATTGATGAATGCACTGAGCAGCTCCAATGTTTAGTAGCTTTGCTGGTCAAACCCTCAATTTTCTTTGCTTTTTTTTTACAATGTACTGAAAATAGTATAATTTGTGGAATGTGACACTTGAAGCACAAACATTTTAGTCTTTGTTTTACCAGAAGGAAAAAAAAAAAGTAAAAATTTCTTTGAATGGAGCTGATTTTATTTATTTACTGAGTCACCAGCCATACCAAAATCCCAGCATTTCATGAAACTCCATCATTATATCAGTGTGCTGTAAAAATGGAACTATTTGTTTAAGACACCTTCCCTAATACCTCCTATAAAAATCTTGATGAGTTAGTTGAAACTTACAGGAGTTAATGAAGATTCAGGCTTTGATTTAAATCTGTTCAAGTTCTCCAGCAGTAATTTAAAGTGTTGAAATTCAAATGTCTAAATTTCAGGGTTCCAAGATGTGTATACAAGTGCTGTGCAGAGCTGGAGCAGAGGTGCCCCCAGTGAAGTACACTGAGTTTGGTAGTGGAGGAGAAAAAGAACATGGTAGGTGTTATAGTGAATCACTATTTCAGAATGTTCTCCTGAGTGCAGAAACAAGAAATATTAGAAATTTCATTTCTCAAAGTTTTCTACTTATTTTTTTTGAAAACACACACATAGATCTGTCCTGTGGTGAGGAATTCCCTGGGTTAAACAGCACTGTATGAAGAAATATCTCCTTTTATCAATCTTAGATTTGTCACCTGCAAGATTCATTTGGCAGTTCCTGTATTGGTAGCTACATGTAGTGATTGTTTGCTGTTCATCTTTTGCATGCCTATCATGACCTTGGAGATCTTAACCACATGTTCCTCATAAATCCCTGTTTTCCAGGCTGAGCACTCTCAGACTATCTTGTTATTCATTGTGTGGAAGCTATCCTATTCCTTGACCATGATTATTACTTTTCTTTTTCCATTTTACATTTTCTAAGATGGGGAAACCAAAATTGTGGTATTTGACCCACGGGCACATGACAGGCTGTTTAACAGGGAATGTTGTTCCTTTCCTGTCTGATTCCTGACAGTATCTGCTGTCTATTTGTTTTCTGACTGTACTGCTAGAATTCTAGTGCCTGTGTTAGGGCTGATGTGCTGGAATGAATTCACTACCACGTGGTGAGTTATTTAGTAGGCTCTTCCTGCTCTTTACCCTAAATAACCTTGTGCATCTCTGTTTCCTAATCCATTTTCCTCTACTAATAACTCACACTCCTGCACTTGGCCAGGCTGCTTAGAAAAAGCACAAGTGCCATTGCAAACTTGCTGTTTCCTGTGCTGAGGGTGTTTGCCTGCAGCTAAAACAAATTCCTAAAACTGTGGGACTAACCTGTCATGTATCAAACATTGTGCTGCTTTCTCAGCTTTCCCTTCCTCTGTTCCTGCCCTAGAGCAGGGAGCTTGCCTCCTCCTTTAGACTGTAGCCACAAAATAATCAAGTAAAATGTAAAGTAAATGGGTAATTAAGATGGGCTAATGTAATCTTGGTATGTGGTACTAAATGAATGAATCTTTAGTAATTAAAAATGATGACAAGAGCCCTGTATGTGTCCCCTCTGCTTGCCAGGATCAGTATGAGTTTTTGCACTTGCCAGAGTCATTCAGAAGGCTGGGAGTAGAATGATAAATCATTATCACCTCAGCCATCTGCTCAGGTTGGTACCAAAAGCCATTTGCACTCTTAATGTGGGTGATTGCCAGTGGGAACTGGCATAAACCTAAAAAAGTTGCTTTACATAATTCAGTAAATACCTATGCCAGCTACCCAGAGCTCAACAGCAGCTTGGAGATTGAAGGATGTATTGTCCATGCAAATTTCATGGTGGAAAATAGTTTCTTATTTCTTAATATCTGGCAATTGCTCTTGCAAACTATACCAAATGTGCTTATTTGTTGCTCTTAAAGAAATGTGTCTTGCAAGCATCTTCCCTGTTCTTTATACATGAACATAGAAATGTGCCTTGCAGAAACAATTCTGAGATATAATTGCATTCTATTAGTAACTCATTTTTTCCTTTGCTCCACTCTTCTGTCTGCAGCTCAGTCAGAATTAAGAATTTGATGTAGGTAACAATTTGAATTTGCCATTAAAATAGAATCTGGCACCTTGCAATGATCTCTTCCGGTGTAAGAAACGGATCTCATGGATCCCAGCATTAATAAAACCCCAAATTAGCTTAAAAATAGCAACTATTTTATAGCAGTTTCTTACTTAGGATGAAAGACTTTTTCAAACATTAGTGAATTCTCACAAAGGTTCTGTAGGAGGGAAGCTATGTCAGTTATTGGAGCTGACAGAGGAAACCTCTGGCACAAACTGGGAACACTCCCTGACCCCCAGTCTTGTGTAGCAGCCATGAATAGTCCTTCACCCAGCAGTTCATTTTCTGAGATGATGGAATAAAGTGCCTAACTGATAAGTAGATAAGCAAATAATAACAATGTGCTGCAATTTTAAGTTCATGGCAATTGTTCTGAGTTCAGAGTGAGCAGTGCCAGTATACTTTATGAAGAAAACATGACTGGAAACCTGTAATGATGATATGGAGCATTTGACCAGCAGTGTCTTGAGCAAGCTCCTTGCAGGATTAAATTGCAATGGACCAGCTGGAAGCTCTGATTAATAAGCAGAAATATTTGTACTGGTATCCAAACTTCAGAGCACTACCCATGAAAATGTCTGTGCTGGAGTGAAAATTGTATGGCTGCTCAGACTAATTATGATCATGTGGAGCTGAAGAAAGTGGCAGAGTTTTCATTGACAAATAAGATACACGTTCTTAATTTGGGAGCATAATCACTTTCCACTTACGGGGTTTTTTGAAATTTGAATCATTTTATGAAAGGAGGAAAAGAGATTAATCAAATATTGTAACCTAAACACAACCAAATCTAGCATTCATCCAAAATATCCTACTGACCTAGAAGTACTAATTGTCAAAAGAATTGCTGTTTGATTTTAGTATGAATTATGTTAATGAAATCTGCAGAAACTATAACCTGAGATGTTTGCTTTTGTCCTCATTTCCCTCTCACTAGTACACCCCTGTGACTAAAAATGATGTGATTTATAATTTCCCTGCTACCTGCCTGGCTGCTGCAGGGGTGCAGTTCATGAATTTAAACTTGCACACGGCCTCTCCTTTGCTGCAGCTCATAATCCTATTTATTATACTTGTTGTTTTTGGGGTTTTTTGGAAGCAGAATGAAAACATTGACAATGTGTCTGCTTGCAGAGGCCTGTCAGAGACAGGAAGGGTGTGCAGCAAAATCAGCTGCAGCTTTATAAGCCCAACACAGACGAGTAGCAAACTGGGAAAGGTCTCTTCTGCCCAGGATCCAGGTGGAAGTGCTTTGTCACACGTGGCAGGCTGCACTGAGGGGTCAGTCCAGGCTGCTTTTGTCCATGCAAAGCCTGTGCACATGGAAAGGGCCTCTTGCTTCCCTTCAGGGACCTACTGAAGTGAAACCTAGAGGTAATAGTTTCCAGCCATAAAAGAGACCTACATTCAAATCAGTTTTTCTAGTCTGTGTTACAGTAGTTGAGGTTTATTCATGCTGTTCTTCAGGCACCCAGAGGAACGAGATAGTCATAGCCAGTATTTTACTGCAGTTATGTATCTGCTTTTTGTGCTCTTTGTTTTTGATGAAATTTTTCATGAATCTATTGGAAAAAAATCCTGAATCAATCATTTTCCCTTTGAGTTTCTCAATTCTTCACAATGATAATTCCAAATATTGTATTGATGTCTGTGGGTGGATTCTGAATCCTCTGAACAATATGCCTCCTACTTCAAAGAGTTCACAATTTAGAAGACCAAAAGTCTGTGACAGCTGAGAAGGGCAGAGCAGAAAGGATTTTCTCCAATTTTGAACAGTGAAAATTTGTCTTGCAAGGTCATAAAGCAGGAGTAGCACACCAGTTGCATTCCTTGCCAATAAATTAGAAACAACTTATGAGACTGAGAGTTTATTTTAAAGGAAGTAGAGATGCTTTTTTTGTTTCTCAGTGTAGATTTGGAAATATTCATATGGTTAATACAAATTCAGTATTTTGAAAGGTTTATTCTGAAGGGATTTTCATGTATGTGTCCATTTTTTCACTCAGATTGAGTTTCTTGTAAAATTGCTTGGTGATTTGTACTTGACTTCACTACCAGAAGTTATAGTAACTCAAGCAGACAAGTAGATCTTTATGAAAAAAACGCAGAAGGTTAAAACTAATTTCTAGCCCTAATATTTGGTGGTGAAAATGAAAATGCTGTCGAAATTCAAGAAGATGCCTATGAAAGACATTAACAGAGATGCTGTTTAATTGAGTAATACTTAAATTAAGCCTGTGAACCCGCAGAAAGGCACGTTCTGGAGCACAAATTGAACATTGGGATTGCTGGCTGGATTTTCAGGCTCAAGGTCAAGCACTGCTCTGCATTTCAGAGGCTTGGGGAGGACAGCAGTGCAGTTGTGCTGTCAAACATCTCTTGTGGCTGCACTGAATCTATCCTAAAGCCATAGTGGGGCTTTAGGAAAAGTAATGTGTCCGCACCACCTAAGGAAAACAAGTAAGGAAAAGCCTGTCCCTGTTAACATCTTTCCCATCCACTGATTTGTTTATTTTGTTATAGATGGGGATATGGTAAAAGCTTTGAGTGTGGAATTGTATTCCTTGGATAAAGTTCATGCCTCAAATAGGCCTTAAAGAAGGCATAAAGCCTGCTCAGGGTTCTTAATTGGGAGTTAAGTGGAACTTAAATGGAGCATAGACCATAGATGGGCAGATAGTAATGAATTTCATATATATCAGTAGCTTATATGGAAATATTAATTCTTTGCTTTACACTGAAAATACAATTTGGGATACTAATGGTGGGGATGACTATGGCATGTTTACCTAAAAGTTGTGGGGATGTATGGCACGAATAGCTGCCTGAAACATGGCATTTTCATTTTCACCACCAAATATTAGGGCCAGACATTAATTTTAACCTTCTGCATCTCATAGGGCTTTGTACAAATAACACCAAAAACCTTCTTCAGTGATAATATTTTGTCATCAGAAAAGGTGAAGCCCACAGATTCTATTTAGCTGACAATTTCCTCAGGTGACTGTACAAGAGCGTGTGAAGCACAATGACACAAGCCAATAATTAAAGGAAAAGGTTACACCCTTTTAAAGGTTTACTTTTTTTTCTGTTTTGTTTTGTTTTGAACTGCTAACTCTTTCTGTAGCAAATGTAAGCATTGTGAAGAATGATAATGGGTGCCTCCTTCCCTTTAAACTCCTTCCTACAGAGAGGAAAGCACGAGTGTCTTACAATGGCCTCTTCCTTCCCTGCCTCTCTGGTGAGAGGTGAAATTCATCTTTGAGAGCACTTAGAAACATGTCATTTGTGTGCATCAGGGTGAAATCACTCAGGCAGCTTTTCCCTTCAGCACAAGGTGAGAGCTGTGAACGTGGCTGTCCAGAGCTACAAACAGGAGACCACAGGGGCAAAGTGATCTGAGACTGCTTTTGAGTTTCACTCTTTCCAGTGGATTAAGTGAGTAGTTACCATGAGGTTATTGCAAAACCCTGTGAAATATTTTTGGTAGCTGGGTCTCTGGCACCAGGAGAGAATTCAGCTAATTTTTTCAGAATTCTGGCTCGTGTTACAGCGGAACTGAGGATAAAATATCTATCTGTCCTTGCTTCTACTTTGCAAACCCCTGAACTATTTAGCTTGCCCACGCATTGTGGTCCAAAGCATTGTGTGTTTTGGATTGTCTAAGTTTTTATTTTGGCTTTTTAAAAGGCACACTGTTTATATGATTTAGGATGTTTAGTGGCATGCATACTAATTGTAGAAAAATCCATCAGATATTACCCAGTAGACTAGACAGGCTCCTTCATGGCTGTTATGGTCCATCAGGTAAATACATACTTTGGAACATGTACTAATGTCAAAAACCATGAGTTATTTACCCAGGAGATGCTGTTCCAGCATGCTGGTCAAATGTGTATCTAGGGTGGGGTTTTTTCAACAGCTGATTTTTAAACTTTTTTTTCAACCTGAGAAGGCTATATCAATTTTGAAACAGCTGCCGTGACCATTTTTTGGAAAAATACACACATTTTCAAAGCTAACATGTGCCAAGCTGTGTGCTGTTATTAATGTGCATTTTTACAGAGCTCTAACGTTGCATATAATGGGCTCTGGAACCATTTTCCTAATAAGCCAGTATATCCCTGTGGTTCTTATGTAATGCTGGCTTTGTCTGGTTGGTAATGGAACAGATGGATTGTTGCTGCTCACACCCAAGCACTTGGGGTAGTCAGACCAGTGCCAGGTCTCCATGTTAATTCCTTACTGTTGCCCAAGTCATTAGAGGAGATCAGGAACAGTATAAATACATTGCATACCTAATGTAAAATGTGTGTTTTCTCCACATTAACCACTTCATCCCTGTAGCCAAGGTAGCTGTTTACTCTTCAGGTTGTTTTATAGTATGGTATGAGCAATCTGGGGTATGGAGAGGAGTAGTATCTTGTCCAAGTTTAACCAGCTGGTCCTGATGTGAGGACACAAAATGTTGTTTCCTTAAAGTAAAACTTTCTGGGCCTTCTGTATATTTTGTCTCACCCCCCTCTTGTTTTTCTAAATAATGTAAGCAGATGTAGAGACAGCTTTTTGTTCTTGCTGTTGACCAGGGTCTCACAAAACACTTTCTAAAAACATCAGGAACACAGGTGTGTGGACCATGGCATCATCTGAAACACTAAGTGTATAGCCCAAAACATTTGAACACGCCCTCAGAATCTGGATGTCTTCTACCTGAATATTTTCGGCCTACCTTTCAGGACCAGATTTGTGGGGATGCACTCACTGAGTTGAATTTAAATGTGTGTAATCTTTTTCCTCTTTGCTTTTGCCGTCACCCCCTACTCTGATTTTTCAAGGAAATGCATCCTAACTTGGCATGGTATTTGCAAAGTTCCAGCATGCAGCTACAATTGAGGGGACAAGCTGCAGCCCCAGGCAGGGCAGTGCAGGGAGGACAAGGGGGTCTGTGGCAATTTTTTCCATGGGAGTGCCAACTCTGTTATTAAATGACACAGCACTAAAGCCAGAAGGCCATTAAAATGGTTTGAAAATGCCTCTGTTACATGGTTATCTTTATAACTTAGTCCTATCTGTAGCTGGCGGGACTTTGGCTTTCATTCACGTGCCAATCATGTACCACAACAATTAAAATACTACGCTCATAAAACCCCGAGTGCTGCGTGCGCGCGCGGCCTGACTAAAGCTCAGCAGATGAGATTGTGATCATAGCCCCAGCTGCCAAAGGGGAAAAAATAAAAATATCTGTGATATTTGGAGTAAAAACTGAGGCTGATGGTGGTGTTATACTCCATGTTCAAAGTGTCATTGCTGGCTGGTGATTTACCTTTTGCATGTTCACTGAGCAGCCTTTCTCCTGTGTGTTAGTTTGGACCACAATGCATTTTTTCATATGGGAGGAAGCAACAAAATAATAGGGAGAAATTAACCAATCAAAATCATGGTAAATAAAAGTCTCTCTCTCTCTTTCTTTCTTTTTAAGGCTCAAGAGGCAGCTGGCACTCTCAGGCTTTGTTATACTGAGGAAAGAGAACAGCAAACTGCATGCAGTATAGAGTCAGTGTCATTGAAACTAATGGCATGAATGATCTCACACCATTGTAGTGAGACGGAGATTTACTGTGCTTAGTAGAGAACCCATATTATGGAGAAAAGCATCGATCTACTTCCACATTTTATTCACATGAATGACAAACAAGTTATTCACTGCTATGCAGTCACATTCAATCCCTCAGTTTCTGAGTCACAATGCCTCCCAAGTCCCTCACACTTTACAGCTGTGCAGAGCACCTAGCCAATAACTACTTGTCTCCACTTTGCAACCACAGAAAAGGTTTATTAGTCCCTCTTACTTGACCAGTTTACAGTTTAGACTTGTGTTTGCTGGATAATTTTAGCCACAGTGTTTGATTCCTACAATAACATGTCCATTAATGCAATGTCCTCTTTCTCCCCCTCTTTTTCATGTTAGGCATTAGGCAGGTGGAGAGAGAAGCTGTGGTTACATTGCCAGTTTCACTTTTTTGATCAGATTTTGACATTTCCATGGCCTAGATGTTCTGCTTCCAAGTGCTTAGTGCCTGTTTCCTACACAAAGAATGCAAATAATGGTAGGCTAAAATAAATGAAGATAGGAAAGGCAGGGAGAGAGATTCAGTGCGGTATGGATGCTTTGTTCTTGGTTTTTCTGTATTTATTGACTAATGCCATCTGATAGAGATTTTTTCCCCTTTCTTTTTAACTCTAACTTTGGTACTGTAATGGAGATATCATAGTGGTAACTATGGCAAAAGAAGGAAAACACTGGCAAATTATTTTATATCTGTTTCAGTGGGGAGAGACTAAATAGTGGTGAAGAACAGTCCGAAAGCACACAGTACATTTGTGCTTTAATTCCCTGTTTCTTTGCACTACAACACCTGTGCAAGTCCTCCTTAGCCATGAGAGGATGCTCTTGGTACATGAACTTTGGATGATTCAGAGTCCCTGCCACTGCCATCCTCATCACTTTCAATGTAGCCTTTGGGGCAGACAGAAGATCTGACAGGGAAATTCCTGACTATTCTAATGGCCTTCTGGGAAATGTGAGGTTGATTTCCTCATTTCCTTTAAAGAGGAAAACTCACTTTTGAGCCCTCTTTCAGCATCATTGTAGCTCCACATGTGTAGGGCTCTGCACAGCCACCTCGTCCTCGTAAGCTTTATTGCACACTCCTTAATTGCACACATTTTCGTGTCTATGTGTGTAATTTTCTATTTTCTGTGGTCTCGAGGATTGCAGAAAACTGTTGTTTCCCAAACTTAAGTCACATCACATCTATAGCTACCTGTTATCATACAGTTTGTATCATTGATTCTTCACTCTTTTTCTTCATTTATACTTCTTAGGGAGAAAAAGCACAACAGATTCTGAAATGTTAACGTTTCATAATGTTAAATGATTTGTCCCAAAGGAACTGGTGGCCAAGTCAGGAAAGGAATTTGTCTTCTGAATGCCTGCTCTCATTCTTAAAGGACACTCCCTTGAGCTTCTGCATCCCCTTGATATGAACTCTGAATATAGCGTGGAATAGATGGAAAAATGTCTTAATATCCTCATTGCTCTAAGGAAAAATTAAATTCTGCATTTCTGAATTTGTCTTTTTAATGCATATTTTCGGTTGCCTCTTACAACCTTCTTCTCAAAATGTTATTTAATAACTGCAAGATCTTGACTTTAGGAAGAAAAAGCTTTTTTTTAAGGTTCTCTTTCTGCTAGGATCATAGAGCAGTAATTTCAACATTAGCAAGCTAGGCTGTTGAATTTCTTGCTCTTAAAAATCTGTGAGCTTGGCTGATTTGAATTACAAGCAACAAAATTTCAGGTCTTAGAAACCCTTGCAATACATTGTGACTGCAAATGAAGGGACTGGAATGGGAAATGGGAAAGAATTTCTAGTCCCAGCTGATTGCACAATGACCTTATCAAAAAATTTAGTAAAGGAAAATAACCCAAAAATAATTCCTGAGAACTTAGCTCCAGACACACGAAGTGCTTTAGGCTTGCCCTTGCTGGGGGAAAGGAGGCTTTGTCCATTTTGATCTGCAGGGAGGCAGAAGTGTTGGAGCACAACAGGCTCAAGAACCTGATTTTCTAAAGGATGCCCTCACACCTTCCCCCTGTGACTGAGGCAGGAGGAGTTGGTTGGTGCATGGAGACCTTTCCTTTACAGACACACTTTTTATGTGCTTGAATATCATCCATCATTTGTGCCTGGGGTTGTGCCCACCTTGAAGATTTAGCTGGGAAATGTGTGGCTCGTTTTTCCTTTTCCTGAGGCAGGACACATCCAATAAAATCCAAGCTGATTTTCCAAACAAAGCCAAGCTGTGCACGGGCTCCTGGGGGGTGACACATGGGGCATGTGTGGCAAGCAAACATTTGCCTTCAATTCCACAGCAGCTTTTGGAGTTCTGGTTTCCCTGGCATTTTTATCTTTCCCTTGTCTCAGTTAATCTGTGTTATTATCTATTACTAATTCCCATCCAAATGTAATGTGGAAGTTGCAATCAGTTAACAATTTGGTTTCAATTATACAATTACTTTTCCTTCAGTTGTTCAGATGTTTTCTGTGATTCTTTGTTTTCTCATTTCCACACCTTGGAAATGAAGAAAAACAGGATTGGAAGAAACCTCAAAAGATCTTCTAATCCATCCCTCTGCCCCAAGGTGGGATCAATTATATCTCTATCATTCCTGGCAGATATTTGTCTCTTGCTTTTAAAATCTTCCAGTGATGGTTATTCCACCATTTTTCCAAAGCATTAGCTCTTTAAGCTACAATGAAAAGTCCTTGCATATCTGGTTTAATTTTAAATCAGCACTGCAAAGGACTGGTTGTAAATGTGCCGTGGAATATGACTTAAACAGGACATAAATTGGCTGTAACCTTTGGGCATATAACTGAAATTAATCTTTGCAGGAGGCTTTATGTAGGACTTAAATTCATTTTTAATGAACTCTGCTATCATGAGTCTTTCACAGCTTCTGCTATTCTTTTAAACATGATAGTTCTTGCCATTTGATTACAGAAATTAGTTTAATTATAGATTGATGTTAAATGCATGATGAAACACAAATATACATTCAGAAAATTTAAATACAAATTCTTTTACCCACTCAGCACAAACAGATTCCTATTTGATAAATGCTTGTTTATAGGAACTGCCAATTTTATAATTCTAGTCTTAATGAGAAAACTAGCATACCTGTATGCCAAGGGTTGGAATATTCTTAGCTTCTGTGTACTTTGCATGTTTTCCATTTATATGGAATTTGCTACTAGAGGTGTGCCGTTGCTGCTGGACTGAAAACATATCCAGTGACATGAAAAAAAGCAACTGTTTTAGCATTTTAAGACCTGGCACTTCTGTGGCCATCATATGATATTTCTGGTGTTGAGGGTCTTCTGAATTTCTGAAAAAGCTGGAAGGTTTTTGATAGAAGTGTATTAAAATTGTAGCAGATCAGAAGTCAGTCCATCTTTAAATAGGAAGTTAGTGGGGGGCATTGATACTGAGGAATTAAAGAAAATCTCAGACTAGGTAAGGAAGCTAACTGGAATTTGGGGCTTTATTTACAGCTTAATGTTATTCAAGATCCCTCTCTAATGAGGTGCTCAAATGTCCAAGATTTGTACGGTGTTCTTTAGATTGTACAAAGATTTTTATTATCTCAGTTGCAAAACCTGGATAATTAATAACGGTAAATGCGTGTATTTGATTAAAGGTTTTCTTTTTGCTGGTTGTTAGAGTTAGTTCCAAATTTTCCGTACCATTTCTCTTACCTTTCCCTTCATTTACAGGGTGTTTTCTGCTTTCTGAAACTTAAGCTCCTTCTTTTTTTTTTTTTTTTGGGAAAGTGTTTACTCTCGTTCTGTGCTTGGAAATGAGGCTCAGGGCTGCCTTCCATCCTCTTCCTTGCTAATACTGGAGCTACCCAAGCCAGGGAGAGGATAGAAATTCTCTGGAAAATTGGGATATGCATAGGCTGGGTCAGACAGTGGCTATGAAGTTGCTCTTGGGTAACACGTCAGGTTTACTCCAGTGCCTGTTCATCATCAGCTTGGGAGAGTGTAGGAGGTCACCTGAAATCCATCTCCTCCTCTGCTGTTGTTCTCCCTCTCAGAGCCATGAGAGTGTTAATGGTTTCTCAGCAGCAGACGAAAGGAGCAGGAGAGATAAGAGGGGCACACGGGTATTATTCAGCATGGCACTACACGTGTGACTTGTTTTCTCAGGCTGTCACCTAGCACTCATGCTGTGACACTGCGCAGGAGGGGGCCTTGGATGGGCAGTAACCAAGCAGCACCAGCTTGGGAAGCAGTGGGTACTTCAGTGCCTCTTGCATTTTTTGGGTTCATGAACCAGAACAGGCTGCTTTGGCTGCAGGGTGAGAATGGACCCTGAAAGTGTGGCTCCCTACTCACTCTTCTCCAGTCCTGTGTTTAATACCACTTCCAGCTAACCTTCAGAAAAATGCTTGCAGAGGAGCAGGAAGAAGAGATTTTGCTAAGATACAAAATGCATTTGATGTGCTAAAAGAGTGAAAAACTCTACAAGCAAAGAGTGTTGACATATCTTATCTCAGTTGTCAGAAGTGGCTTGTGAAATCCAGTGAGATGAAATCCATGCTCTGCATATGGACAGTACAGGCATTTCTTGAACTTATTCTAACTTCATTAGGCAGCCTTCACACCCACAGAAGGTGCTTGGCATGACAAATGTAAGTAGGTTCTCCCTTGTCTTTTTTTTCCTTTGTTATTTCTTTCCTAACACCCTCCCTGTTCTCCTGCTCTGCCTCCTGTCTGACAGCCTGATTTTGGTGCCTTTCAGTACCTGAAATGGTTATAAGCTAACGAGGAAAGTGGTGTCTTGAAACATCCATGTTTTGTTTTTGTTTCTGACTTTTCCCCTTAGAGAATTGGGGAGTGCCTGAACACAGAACACAATACCCTTTCCAAACAGTATTTAAGGATCGAAAAGCAGTCAAAGACTATAAGGGGAGTAAGGGAACACAGAAACTAACAAGAAAGTGTTAGGCATGGAAGTGTGAAGCTGAAGTTACAGCAGTGTCAGTTAATGAGTTTCTAATAGGATGTGCAGATGCTGTCCTGGAGGGCTCTGCCTGCAGGGAGTGCAGGTCCTAACATGCATCAGCAGCTTCATGAAAGAAGATGCAGGAACATTTTTGTGACAAATGGATTGCTAAACCTGGTGCCACCAGTACAGAGACAGAGAGCTCCTTTCCCTCCATCATTTAATTAAGAATGTTCTGCTTGAGTAGTCTGTTCTATATGGGAAGTTTGTTCTCCATGGGCAGTTTGTGCTGTGGGCTGTGAGATGTAAGATATTGGCCCCAGTGCATGTGATAACATTGCATCAACGAGGAGCCTGTTCTCCAGTGTGCCCAGGCAGATCTTTCATTCAGGACAAAGGAAGTGTGGTTTGTGTTAAAGATATAGTTCAACTTTCATAATGAAGCAAGTTGTGAATGATGAATGAAAGCACTTATTGAGCTGAAAGTACACACACCAGATTGAGCAATGTTAATCTTTGTGCAACAATCAGCTGAGTAAGAGAAAGCAAGGGCTGAATTTTTGACTGCCTCAGTTTGACCTTCGTTTTGTACTTTTTTTAGCCACAAATTAACACATCCAATTGTCAGGCAAATGACTGCTGAAATTTTTTGCCTGTTACTTGGTGGTGCAAAAAAGATAGATATGCAAATTGCACTCACAAAAGGCTAGGCCAGTCCTCTGACAAGACAAGCAATAAAGTCCAGTTGTATAAATTGTTATGCAATCAACATAGGCAGTTATTAAAATACTTCATTTAGAGGGAGAGCTGCCATACTCCCTGGCTGATTCTGAGCCATTTATCCTTCCTCTTTCATGTCGTCCCCTCTTTATTTTTTGTTATTTTCCCTGCAAAACCAAACACTGCCCTTTTCATAGATTATTCACCATGAAGAAATACCTTGATTGGAACTCAAGCTGAATCAGATTTTAATTTACAAGGAGTGTTTGAAACAGATTTTCAAATGGCATAGCAGCACAAAGGTAATTCACAGAGGCGTGTGTTTAAAATAAGGGGCTAGTTTATAGGAAAATCCGGAATGTGGGCTGGAACGTGTTCCAGAATTCCACCCTCTTGTCCTGGCTACACAAACAATGTGACCGAGGCCTGCCAAGAGTTGTCGTGTTTAAATAGAGAGAGAGAAGGAAAGTGGCAAGAATTCCCCCAGCACCATAATCCCTGCAGCCCTGCTACTTAGCACTTTTAAGAGAAAGGCGGATACGGGAAACAAGAATAAGACATAGCACACTCCATCTCTTCTCTCCAATAAACACTGCTTAGAATTCCATCTAATTTGGGAGAATAAACATTTCTAAGGCTTTTCTCTGAACATTTGATCTCAGTGATTAGAGCAGTTCATTTTAATTTTTTTTTTTTAACGCCTTGCTATTTTTCTAACCGAATGCTTGCAGCGTCAGCTTTGCATATTGTGCATAACTTGAAAATCAAATCCTGGGATTCTTACTCAATTGAAATCCTACAAACTTTAACAGGATATTGGCCTTAGGAAAAACTACAGGGCTTGGCAGTGTAGCTGCTGCTGAGTTGACAATTAGAAAGAGTTAAAGAGCATATCACTAAGGTGATGACCATTATATAGGGAGATCTTAACCTAAATTCCTCAAAAGACAATTTGAATTGTTGGGCTTTTATAACCACTTAAGTCAGAAATAGGTGCATAATGCACTGGCACAAAAAATGTCCATCCTACACAGACTTTGGCAGGTATTCCCTGTCTTTTGAGGTAACCAATTTTTAATTAATTATTCACCTCATTTCCAATTGAAATGAAAATAATGATTTTATGGTCCCCTGTACAAGTTTTTGCCAGTTGATTTGCTGCCCTTTAGTGATAGGAAAACTGTGCTTGGGGGATGTAGCTGGATTTGGTTTTATGAGCTGTGGCAGTGCACGGCTGAAGCTTCAGGAGGTCTGACATTTTCCTTTTCATGCTCTCCAAAAAGATGCAGAGCACACCACCACTCTGTTTTCCCACCTATATGGCAGGTTTGCCACCTACTACATCCTTCACAAAAATTTTCATTAACTTTTTCCTTTAATAATGTCAAGGTCCAATTCAGACAGGGATGTACTGGGGTCAGAATAATCATATAGGCTGGAGTTATTAATGGAGAGTCTCTCTTGAGAATGAGCATAGAGCTTCAAATTCATGTAGGGAATGGCAGGATCTTTCATCTAGGTGTGTCTCAACTATGTGTGTCTTTAGACCTGCCTGCAGCCTTCAAGTTGTTGCTGTCTTTAAAAATATTCACCTTTCTATGTGTACTGTTTAATGAAAATACAGGAGACTGAGGAAATGTGAGTCTGTGGAAGGTTTTACTCTAGATTTATTGTTAGAACAGGTATTTTTGCATTTGTTTTACCTATAAAGTGGGAAAACTCATGGTCAGCTTCCCAAAAGCGTTTATTAGACTCAAGCAATTAATACTGTAATTTATGAGAGACCCTGAGTAAAATGCAAGTGGCAAGCTCAGCACTGCATAGCTATTAATCTCCAGGCCAGGTTTTTCAAGGAGCTGAGCACTCACCATTTTTGTCAACTTCCAATTCAACTCCTAAAGGAAATGCCAAAATAATCAAAACTTCTGCTGGAGGCCTCGTGCTTCAGGAAATCCAGTCATCTGATTTGGAAATGCACGTGGGCAGTGGAGTTCTGCTGAGTATCTAGGCCCTGACGGCTGTGTTTAAGGCTGGCACATCCTTCTTGGGCTACTGGCATATTAAATATTTTCAGAGGCTGTGCTTTCACTTTGTTCTGGAAACAATGTTTAAAACACAAGCCTTGAAAGGTATTTCCTCCTCATTTTGCTCTCTGGGAGACCAAAGTCTCTTATTTATGAACTGCACAGGCAATTACAGCCTGCCATTCCCCACCCAATGCTGACCTGGGGGGTAGAAAGTAGTTTGTTCTTTATGCCCAATCAGTCTTTGGCCCCTCTCCTCAGCTATCAAGAAGCAGTTTTTCTCATGCAATATTGCCAACTAGTAACCAAATTGAAGCAACTAAAAGGCTTTTCGCATATATCTTGTGACAGAAACTTCGGATTGTGGAGTGAAAATCTCCAGAGCCTGTTGACAACATTTGGAACTAGTTGATGCCCCTCAAAATAATTTTAGTGTTTGTCAGTAGATTGTGTCTTAGTCTTCCCTTTTTAAACCCAAAGCACAGAACAGAGCAGTGTTGTATGTTCACTGTCCATATGCATTTGGAAACTAGTTGCTGTTCATAACTTGGTCTCTCTCTGTTATATTTATATACAAATGTTGTTTTAAAGGACCAGATTTTTTTTTCTCCTTAGTTTTGCTGATGTAAATGGAGCAACACAGATGAATATATAACATGGAACTGAAACCACTAATAGGCTATTGCCTGTATTAACTTTGAAATTGTTTGGTTTTGCCTTGGAAAAATGTACATTCCAAATGATCAAACCCTCATACATTTGTTAAGAAGAGCCTAACAAATGTATGTTATGCCTGTCCTCAGTTGTGAAAGCACTTCATGCTTTCACAAAAATGATCCAAGAGAATGAACTGTGAAAGCTATGACTGATGCTGAGAAAGAAGAACAAGTCCAACTTGTTCTTAAAAACTCCCCTGCTCTTCTGGGACATTAGGACCATTGCCTAACATATGGGAAGACATATAGCAATATACATGCTGCTGTATTACCTAGATACAATGGAATGAAAGGACCTTCTATCCCTTCTTCCTTGTCATTTCTTGTATTCTGACACATATTTTTTTCTTAGAGATTTATATGGACCAGTATCACTTAGCATTCTGTTGGCAAGAGACTTTCTTCCTATATTTAATCTTCCCTAAAACTGCTCAAATTGTTATGTTAGGCATGCCTGCTACATTCGTGTTGAATGCACAGAAAAGGGGCAGCTGCTTTAACAGTTGTCTTTTCTGTTACAGCCTTATCAGAGGAGCTATAAAAACATGGACGGCTCTTCCTGTACGCATGATTTTATAATCGTGAATAAGCTCTGTTCCTGAGAAAATGAATATTGCCACCGCAGGGCTCAGTTGTCAGAACTGTGGCTCTGCACACACAGGCACACAGGGCAGGGGGAAAAGCTCCCTGTGTGCATGATGTGCCCTTTAGGTGGTGCCATTGTGTTTTTTTGGGGTGAGGCAGCTGGACCCAGAGCGCAGGGAGCAGCCGAGGGAAGAATGCGGCGCTCAGCGCATCCTCCTGCCCGGAGCGACTCGGAAGCATCTGAGAGCACAGAGCCATCCCCACGCACAGGATGTAGTGCTGCTAGAGTAAATATAGAGCGGCTGCTGTCAGCAATGGGGACAGCAAGAGCTTAAAGAATGGCAACTTGAAACATCCCTCCTTTTTTTTTTTTTTCCGTTTTTCTTTTATATCAATATCACCAAAAAGTGAGAAAGCGGAAGGGAAAAGACAGCTATTAATTAGGAATGGGTGTGGTCCGTGGAGTTTAGATTTAAACTGCCAGGCGATGCTAAACCCATCCAAAAAATTGGAAGGGTTTGGATGTGTCAGTTGGGTTCACGTGGCTCCTGGTTGAGGATGAATCATGAAGAATCTCAGAAATATGCACAGAGAAATGTTTAGGGTGGGTCTCAAAGCAAACGCGAAATGCAGTTTGTTGCTAAGTGGGCAGGAAATCTTGCCTCGTGGGGAAGGACCAGGGAAATGAGGAGTTCCAATCCCTGTTTTCATTGCCNNNNTTTTCAGTTCTCTTGTGGGCCCGTTTTTCTCTGTTTCTTTTTTTTTTTTTTTTTTTAATACATATTCTAAACTGTCTGAGCTTCACTTTTGAAAGTGTTCTTGAACTTAATGCTTTAACGTATTTTAGATGCTTTGAGAATGCTGAATTAAAGGGATCACACGCGCACAAAAGCATTGCTGTTGTTTACTTATTGTTTAGATGGTGTTTTCTTAAAAATCAGGGCACCCTCTGTCCCGTGTTTTCTCACTGCATACGGGTCAGAAAAGCACAAAAGTACTGTATGTCTGAAACATTTCCAGCAGCTTCCCTGGACCTGCTTCCAAAGCTCATTGAAATCTTGTTAACAGAGCACTCTACCTCCCCCTGACACCTCACACTGCAAAACAGCTTTGAAGGCCTAGACTGAATAATGAAGGAAACAAGGGCATCTGGGGTCCATTATTTACCCCATTTCATAAGGCGCTCCTACAAAGTCTGCTGCCTGCCTTTTCAGATCCATGACAGAAATAAATACAAAGCCTGGAAAGAGCGAGCAAGTCAGAGTTGTCTGCTGCCCTCTCCACTGCCCCCCTCCCCTTTTCTTCCTGTTTCACAGGACACATTTGTTTCATCTCAGCTACACGGAGTTCTCTTTCTGCCCAAGACACTTGTTCTTCCCCCTTCACGGATTGTTTATTCCAAGGAGCTCTTTTTTTTTTTTTTTTTTCCTTGGGAAGACATCTCAAACACTTCTGGGTTTTGAAGAAGACCAGCGTGAAGCTGCTCAGAGATTTTTTATTTTCACTTTTTTCTATTTTCTTCTCAAACTGACAAAGACTTGAAGGCTTGAAGTGCGACTGTGGATGCATTAGGAAAGCACATGTGAAATGTCAATAAAGTGATTCCCATCTCAGTGTGTTAATTCACAGGAGGGCATTTTGAAGTAATGGGGGTAATCTGAAATGTTAATGCATCCCAAAGGCCAGCGCTGCTGCAGAGGGAACAAGTTGTGGAAATTTTTGTCAATTCTAGAGTGTCTAAGCATTTTTAAGAGGGTTGGCCCAAAGTGCCTCTACATTTCTTGTGAAAATAAACGCCCTGCAAAACTGGCTTTCCAGTGAAAAGCTTTTGGAATGCTCAGTCAGCACTAGAGCACTTTCTCCGGGCACTCAGCAGCCCTAGCATAGGTGAAGTATGTGGGTGGCTATACCATCACAGAGCAACTGCAACTTCCAAATGATTAATTTCACACATTTTTTTCTATTATTTGTTCTCTGACTAGATGATAATTTATACCAATTTGTTAGTGGCCAGTTTGTAGCTGTCTGTTTGAATATTTGCACCTGTGGCTTCTATCCACAAACTTTCAAGTGTTTATTGAGAGGGTGGCAATTATTTGTGAGCAAAGCCCTGCCCTTGTTAAAGTCCTTTGCAAGAGTGATCACTAAAGCCCCATAGATTCTTAAATTTTTTTTTTTTAATCTACCTGTCATTGAATCTACCTGACATTGCCTTTATATATTGCTTCTACTTTGATTTAGTTGAGCTGACAGTTCCAAATTGAGTTAATTTCTTATGTAAATGAGTGTCTGCAATCCATCTGTGATGGACTTTCCTCTTGCACAGTTCAAAAACGCAGTAATGTCATTTATGTGTCAAAAGAGGGCTAGAATGGGATGAAAAAAGTAGGAGACTTATGGATAGGTAGTTATTTGGGGAGTTCCTAAAAATAATTCTAATAATAATTTATTTGTCCTAAATGAGGGTTCAGGTCTAAAGGAAAGGGCTAGACAGTGCATATCCTGAATTTTAAGGCTGCTGCAGCCTCTGCTTATTTCCAGTCATCCAAACCATTTTCAAAATGAGGTAGGGGTTCTGTTTCAATCTCCCTGCCTGTTATTCAAGGAGTAAATGATCTTGTGTTCTTTAGGTTGCTATCAACTTTACTGAACTTTATGTGTCTGAAACATCACCCAGAACCAATCTCTGAGGTGCAGAGGCTGCTGCTGATCTCCTTTATGTGCAAAAAGCTGCTTCCAAGTTATATTTATAAAATTAATGGGTGACTTTTTTTTCCTTTCAGAGAAAATGATAGATCTCAGTGTTCACCAGCACGTGTTTCACAGGCAGTTACCAACCTGTGATCATGTGCATATCATCTAAATGAGAGGCAGAAAAATCTCCTAGAAGCAGCATGAGTACCATTTATCTTTCTACCATAATAATCTTAGGTTTAGCCAACAAAGTATCTCACAGAATATTTAGCTGACAGCCCACACCACCAGCTTCTGCTGAATCATTGTTACATGTGCCATTCCTTTTTGGTTTCCTTTTTTTTTTTTTTTAATTTTTAGAGAGAATGTTTTGCCACTACAGTAACTGCCAGACAAAACAATGAGCAGTCAAAAATAATGAGCAAAAAAGAAAGGCAACCTGAAAATTACAGTTTAATTGAACCATGACATCTCTTGGTTGCCCCTGAATTGCTGCATAAAGATTTGCCTGTTTTCAGCAACCTACTCCCTACCAGCCCCTGGTTCTTTATAACAACAAACCCCAAACAAAACTCCCAAAAATGGAATGCTTTCTTCCACACTGCACACTATTCTGATGCTTAGTTTTCTTGCACAGATGAGTGGAATATTTACTGAATACCTGATTTAATTGAAAGCTTTTGGTTAATATTTACTAAATACCTGATTTAATCGAAAGCTTTTGGTTGTACCTTTGCTACTATTCTGGAAGTGTTGTGTGAAGGCCCTTCATGCCAGGAAGTGTGAGGTGCGTTTGGGACACTCTTGGTCCATTTCTTGCCACAGAATTTAGAAGGATGCCACAGACTGCAGAGCCAAAAAATGAGCACTTACAAGTCAGTGAGGCTGGCTTGTGCAGGGACTGTATTATCCCATGTTCTGACTGCAGCCTCCTCTCCTATTTGCAGGCAGATTCATCTCATTTCCCCCATGCTTCTTGTTGAGTAAGGAAGCTACATGACAGCCAGTGAGCAATTGCAGGAAAAGCTTGTGCAGATGCCAGGCATCCTCAGCTTGACCAGAACCCCACAGACAGTCAAATCCAGAAGGTGGTTGCAGTTTAGCTGTAATTATGTGCTTCTTGCTAGTCTGACTCCTCTCCACGCCTCCCTGGGTGCAGCAGTTGTTTGGTAGGCTGAGATGGTGTGGAGGTGGTGAGCACTTTTGCTATTATGTGCTTTGCAGATGTCATTGCCTGGTAGCTTGCAGTTGCTAGACTTTGAAACCAGAGGGGTAAGCAGCTCTTGGGGGAGCTGAGGGTGTGTGGCATCCTGCATTCTCACTGACCTGGAGTTGCTAGGTGTACATGTGCTGCAATCTGTATTAGTTTGGATTTCCCTGTAGCTCACAGCCTTGCACTTCCTTGTGTGGTTCCTCTGGCATTGTTCCCTACACTTTTTAAATGCATTTAACCCTTCTCATTGGATTTCAGTGTGATACTTGCTTATTTCCTCATATTTGCTGTTGTCCTTCAGGTCTGCTGTTCTTTTGTTTCTTATTGCTCTATTCCTTCTAAATACACCTGGTAGTTTTTGCAGTTCGAGCTAGCTTTTCAGAAAAAAAATGAGTATTGGTCTACTGAGAGTTGTACAGATCTCAGGTGTGTCAGTAATTGATTCTGAGTAGCCATAGGCTGTAAAATGAACAAAGAACAGGTACAGCCCTAAAGTCTGATGGCAGCTGTCTGTCTTGCTTTGAGGAGCTCAGGTAGGAACAGCAATATTATCAGCTTCTATGGTCAGAGAACAGTGTTAAGAACTCATTTTGTCTAAATCCCTGCTTTGGGAATTAACCTTCCCTATGGTGTAGCTAAATTGTTCAATCTATTAGTCTTAATTTTCTTCCCTGTTAAATGGAGGTAATACTAATTGTTTATGTATCTCATGGCGTGTTATGAGCACTAATTAGTGCTTGGAAATGAAAAGATGTTGCTTAAACACCCCAGGGACCAAGAGAGGAAACAGTGAAATTGGCTGGTTTCATCCCCAAAGTGATGGCTGCATCACATTTACCTTCATGGTTTTCTGTGTACTTTCATCCTGGGAGATGCCTGACTTGCCAAATTGCTTACAAATCTTGGTGCACCCCAGTACAGGTGGGTGGATGAAGGGTGGGGAGAACTGGGGGGCAGTTTGGTGTTGTGGGCAGAGGAAGAAAGGAAGAGCTGTCATCTGTCAGATCAGGAACACACAGAGTGGTTTGAACAGTTGCACATTCTCCTCCTGTCACAGTGCACCTGATTTGGTCCTGCCATGGTGATATGTGTTTAAAAACCCCACTGTTTTACTGGAGCTATTTTTAAACTTTCTCTTGTCCTTTTCCTCCATGGTGTGTCTGCCCCTTTCCTTTTATCTCAGCCCTCTGCTTCTTTCCTAACCACATGCACATTACCCAGATTACAGTTTCCCTACCCTTTTGCCTACATTCCTGTTCTTCATCCTCCTTGTAGTATTTTCCCCTTTTAAGGTACAGGTTTATCTTGTGACTCAAATCATCCTGTATTTCCTCACACCTCCATCTCCCATTTTCCTTGCAGAGTTATGTAGTGTGATGCATTCATCATGCATCCCTAATCTGCTGTTTGTCCAGTGGTTCAGGCTTGCCAAGACAGCATCTGATTATTCCAGACTTCGAGATATTGGATGCAGGATTAGCTAGATGGCTGAATGATTAATGAACCAAGCTCACCACCACATCTTGTTAAGTCTGAGTTTATCAAATCCATAAGGGGGTTGTTCAAATTCACTGTTGTGGATCATTTTTCCTTCCTTAACAAAGTCCCCACCCTCTCTGCTTGTTGCAAAAATATTTATTACCTGGTCATATCCTACCTGGTCCGCTGTATCTTCTTGGTCTGCTTTAATGGCCAATTTCACCATCATGTCTGCATCTCTCTTGAATTATTGTGATTTTTTTGCTCATCTTTAGCATGGAAAGGCCTACAATATCTTGCTCTAGTTCTGGTAATTTCTAGCTCTTTTGCAAATCATCTCAGGCCTATTTCTTTGCTTTTCCTTTTGCTGTGGTCTCCCTCTCCTCTTTTCACCTCCTAATATCTGTCATGGCTCAGAGCTGCCTCGTTCCTTCTCTGCAAAATTTCTCATTTTCTCAATATTGCTTTGGAATCAATACCTTTTCAATTTTTCCCCCTCCCATTTCATTACTCACCAGTAATCTCCACAAACTTCTTTCTCGGAATTCCTGTGGCATGATCTGCCTTTTATTCCTGCAATAAACTCTTGCTCATGTAAGTGGTTCTAGTAAATGTCATCCCCACGGGCTGCAAAATCCTGATGCAAATAACTGATTTTGCAACATGTGTGCACATATAAAGTGACTGTGTACATTGTTTGCAGGTCCTGGCCTGTATAATATTGTTAAATTCATGGGCCTAAGCATGGCCTAGTCCCTGGCCATCAGCCACGATTCCTGTGAGGATTTAGCAATGGTTTGAACTCATCACATGTGAAAGTGTCCTTTAGTTCCAAGGTCTTCATCCTGGCTGGTCTGTGCTTGAGGTAACATCTATGTGTGTGAAAGGAACCATAAACTCAACTGTGTTGCCATCATAAACCTTTTATCTTCCTCAGTGTGTTTATATAAAGACAGTGTGCACAATAAAGAGGGGAGGGAGGACAATTATGGTCCAGAAACAGCGACAGCACCGACACCCGCGGGTCAGAGTCCCTGGGAATCCACGTGGGGATTGCATAGATGCTCAGCAGCACAAGGGAGGCTGTGCAAAGTAACCAAAAATCTCAATGTGGAACAATGCCTGTGTGTGTGAGCCGTGCAGGGTCACAAACAATGCAGCAAACAGCCCCTACCTGCAGGGAATCTGTAGCAATCTCGTGGCCATTAAGAGTTTAGGCAGGTATGTGCAGTGAGCAGGTGTTTTCCTATAGGCACATCTCACATGCAAGCATGTGTTACTAGATGGACTACAGACCTGACATTTTTCTTAGTGAACTGGGGAGAAGAATGAGGTGGAAAAGGGAGGGGGAGCAGAAACCAATCAAAGAAAGCAATACTTTTTATCAATCATATTTGATGCTATTCTTTCTGTCTCTTTCATCACTTTGATCTCTCAAATAAAACTGATACTTTGGCCACTTTCCAAACTCTTGGCTGTGCAGTCTGAGAGGGCTCTGCGTTAGCTGCTGAGGGTATGTGTTTGCAATTATGCATTTGAAAGTATTTTCCCCTCCGCTGAGATAACATTCTTTTTGTGTTACCACACACTTCTGCTGTCTCGTTTTTCTTCTCCCATGGCACTGCAGGCTGAAAGGCCTCACTGCCTTCCCCCTCCTCCCCCGATCTTTGCAACTGATATCTGAATAAAATACTTTACTCTGCTGGTATTTAACCTGCTGAGCCTTTCACTTTCTAGCTGTGAAACACACAAAAAGGGTATCAGGCAGAAACATCCCAGCAGTCTCATTTCTTAATATGCCACCAAGGTAAGGCAAGAATGAACAGGGTGGGAAAATTTATACTGGTGTTGGGGATCTTCAGTGCTTTATTTATAGCCTCACATTCACGGAGAACAGCTTCACGTTTACTTTTCCAATCTCCAATGTTTTTTCCACACAAGAGAACAAATTTGAAAATTCTTCTTTGTTGTTCACATGGCTGTAATTCAGTTTGTAAAGTTTGTATGAGTAATGATCTGTCTTTTATAGGATAGGTAGATTATAATTTTTTTAGCTGACAAATTTTAGCTTCACAGGAATGAGTATATGGAATTACATTAATTATTAACATGAGAAGATAGGCTTTGTATTCCCTGACAAATAGCCAAGTTTCTTGAGCCAAAAACCAAAAATCTGTGTGACCCTATGAGCCCTTCACACTGCAACCTGTTCTACCACACGTGGTTTGTCTGATCTTGGACTTGCTCATTGTGGTCCAAGTAGGAAATGCTATTTCTTCAAAAAGCACACTGCACTCAGTATTACAAGAAACATTCTCCAAGTGTAATTTAAATCTTCTCTCTGGAGTACAGCACTCAAAAGGCTTAAAGTGATTTGGGTCAATAAGAATAGGAACACCACTGTCTTGGGTCTGATGTAGCATATCTCATGTTAAGTCTGTGTGAAAATTAAACATGTGGGGTCCAATCCTGTGGTAATCCTTCCCTCCCACTGGCTTAGAAAGTTGGTTGGGAGCACTCTCTCCCTTTCATACACATGTGTGTGCTTGCAGCCGCACACACCCACACATGGAGCTGTAGGAGAGGAGCTGCTGCAGTCAGAGACTGCAGGGTCCTGTCTGCTTCTGTCTCCCAGGAAGGAATCCTGTAGGATTGTGCTCAGACAGCACAATTGTTCCAGGTGTTTTGTGCTGAGCATTCTCTGGCTAGGCTAAAGCTGAAACCTTTTGAACATCTCTCTAGTTTTTAATATAAATGGAGGAAGATTTTTGCAGGCCTGCAGACACCTGGGACAGGAGATAGATTTCTCCATTCTTTCATTCTGTACAGAACTATCTGGGCAGCTAAAGTACTGGGTGAAATAAAAGTACTAGTCCAAATGAATTTCCCACCTAAATATCCCTGAAGATAAGGGCAATGTGTAATCTAAGTGAGGGCAGCATTCTATAAACTAAGACCTACTGCCAAAACATTATGCTAATGAACCCCAAATTTCTTTTACACTCATGATCAACTCAATGTTTTTCATAGATATACCCTTACATCAAACTTTACACAGAAATCCTAAAAAAGAAAAGTAAATTTTATTGGCTTAGTGGAGGTCTGCAGACCACTTGGTGTAAGGATGACCATGTAAGTCTTCATGACTTGGACCCAAACCCAGTAATTTAGGGTGGAGAAATCCAACAGTGAAATTTTAAATAAATGGCAAAATTACCTCAGAAATATTTGTAGGTCATGAAAATGGCAGTTAAGTGAAGTGTAAATATTCTCTTGGTCATCTTTCTTCTGCTGCTTTCACACAAGCGGTGACCAGCTTCATTACTACCAACATCTTAGAGTTCTTGCCCAGCTGAGTATGAGCCTCTCTCTAGTGAAAAAGGCTGTTCAGAGAACTGAGGATGGACTTACTGGGTCCTTGGTGCCAATGTTTGGGAGGTGGACAACGTGTTCAGCAGACACTGACATTCACAGGAGTGTATCCTCCTTATACTGAAGTCCAGAGTTGGTTTAAATGCCTTAAGGAAAGCACGAGAGGCTGAAAAGGAAGCAACACTGTTGGGTAGGGTTTTGTGGATGAGCATCTCTTGGTTTCTGTGTCACTCAGTCTTGGGTGAAAGTGCAATTCAGGGTGAATAAATGGCTCTGCAAGTACCAGCCTTTTTGAATTGATATTTCACAGGGCTGGTTGGTCACCTCTGCTAAAAGACCTGGACTTTCATTGCTGCAAATTGGCGTAATTGCTGACTTAAGGGAGTGAAGGGTCTGTCCACTTCCATGAACCTGCAGCCCATTTCCTCTTGGCCTCAGCACTGCTGCAGGAGCATTTACAGCATGGCCCATGATAAAGGACATGAGGCTGGGTATCACTGGGCCTCCCCTCCCCCTGTTCCTGACTAATGTCTTTTCCGTGTGGGAGCAGAATCCTGATACGCGTGACACAAGCAGAGTACGTGGGAATTAGTTCCATTAAAGCCATGCCATATGGCTCCCAGGGTGCTCTGTGATACCACTGTGCTGCTTGACAGTCTTTCCCTATGGATGGGATCAGTGCATATTCCCTGATTTGCACTCTTTTTTCAGCGTATCAAACAGGGGCAGACTTTTAATTAAAAATGACATCATCACGCTGCTGCCAGCTCGTTGCAGGCAGTCCACATATTAATGCTGCTTGTTTCAGTTTTGAATGATCCTATTATGGATTGTAACCTCATTACACAAACCTTGCTATACAGTGGAATTTCAAATGGGGTTTTGTGGTTTTTAGAACTTAAACAGCTAGAATAAGCACAAAGGCAGTTGTGGTCAGGCAGCTTCCTCTCTTACCGCAGCAGTTGTGGAGATGCCATTCCAGTGACCACTGTTTCTACAATGAGTCAGTTTCATTTTTAACAATTTGACTCAGTTCTCTTCAAAGGGGGCAGCATGTTATTTCTGCATGATTTTTGTGTGCATGACTCTCTGCAGAGGGGGTCGGTGCCAACTTGAACCCCTTGGGATCCAGCCTCTTGGAGCAGCCTGGATTCTCCCGGTGGTAGGAGGTGTGCTCCTTGAACGCTGTAGAGCTGGGGCTATTCTGTACATCTGTGCTGCCAAACATGCCCCGTGCTTTCAGCCAGCTGAAAACACCACGTTAAGCACAGCTCCTTCTGCCAGTGAGCCAATGAGGTAAGCAACACTGCAGCCTTTGCAAAAGCTCCTGCAAGGAAACTTGCAGGTGAAACCGTTGCCTGTCTGAAATGAAAACATGAAATAAAAGTGCAGAGATGCTTCAAAAAATAGGGGGGGAAAAGTATAAATAGGTTAGGCAGTGACAAGGAGGAGTCCATTTGTTTCTGTGCACAGTGAATTATGAATCTCCAAAGACCTGCAAATGACTGTCAGTTACCTTCTAGAATCAATTATTAAGTAAACACGAATTTATGGAAGTTCAAGCTTTACACAGCATTCAGCTGCAAGCTCTTAAGGATCATTCATGTAAATTTTACAAACAAAGAATGCAGCAGTTTTCAATCTTAATGAAATATAAGAATGTCTTTTTCATTCAGTATGACTCACAGTTTCGTTTTGAAGTTTTTGAGCTTCTCCTAAGGTTATGGAGTGGTCAAGCGAAGCGGAACAGGGTTTTTGAAATCAGGAAGCCTGGGTGCTGTTTCATTCAGAAAAAAAAAGGGGGAGAGCAAGAGAGGGAGGGAGGAAAAAAAGCCCTATTCCTGTGTTTGATTGAAAAATAAAACTGCTGCTCTCAGTGAACCTTTGAAGTCCCCCAGCCCAGTAATTGTTTCACGACATTTGCAGCTTGAGGCAGCAAGAATGTTTGTGGTTGTTTTAAAGGCATCTGAGTGTGGATTCCATATGGTTTATTTTTATTTTGGTTTTTTTTCCCTCATTTTTTTTTTCCTTCCCCACTTGGAGCCTCAAGTTCTTGCGCATTGCCCGATACCAGGTCCCAGCCTACTCTATTTCTGCATGAACTGTCTGTGAAAGAGCTGAGTGAAGGCATTGTGGCCCTAAGATTCAAGCGTGCTTAATTCAGAGAAAATCTGTGAATGCCTGTTGAGGCAATAGTTGATTTTAGCCGCACTTTATCGATCCTATATTTGGAGTGTGTCTTACTAAACACTGTACAGTTTGCTTTCCTGAACAAAAGACCTCTTCATATGGCCTATAGTTAGGGCATGATACTCCAAACGCTCACTACAGAGCATAGTGCTGGCTGTCATGCTTTCAATAGGTAGTTTGCAGTAGGCTTGATAGTGAGCCATTGGAGGCAAATAAAGGGCCTGATTCACCACTGTGTTCCTCTGGTCTCAGAGCAGTGAAACTGTTTTGTTCAGCGGGACGAGCTGAATCAGATCCAAGCATTCTGAAAATATGTACTATGGAACCCAGGAAATCTAAAGTCAATTTAAGGCATACAAACTTGAAAGTGCCGAGTGTATTTGCAACTCTCCCTCACCTCACCCCTCACAAAACACTGTCCATTATATACAATACAATAGGTAACAACATGGATCATGTGAAGCATTGCAGTCCAGTCCTGAGCTTATTTATAAGTGACCACTAGCAAGTCATCTGTCTTTATTTTGCAAGACAAAGTGCTGGAGTCAGTTATAACCAGCCAAGTGCAGAGTTTGCAGCCTGGGTTGCAGTTGTCTCTGATAACAGGGGAACTTGCTCATTTACGGTCAGGGAAGTTCTGCTGAAGACCAGCAGTAACCTTTTGGTCTAGTGTGGAACCAGCTGTAGCGACAGGAGAATTGAACCTACTCAGTTCTGAAGAGAGTGTCAGACTAGAGGGCACTACAGACTTCATCCAGAGTGGTCCTTCACTTGCTGGGAGAGACTAAATGAGCCTCATATGGTTATCCCTGCAGTTAGTGACTGGGTGACACCAGTCCCTGGGGCCTGAGTGCCTTAAACCCCTTTAAAAGGGTTTAATGGGAGAATCCTGCACAAGGAGGCTTCATCTGTGTTAGTGAGTAGTGCAACATTACAGGAACAGACCTACAGAACCAACCAGCTGGTGCCAAGGTCCAAGCTGTCCACTCTGCAGGCTTTGGACTTGGGACTGGCCACAGGTGGGGATCTCATTTGAGGGCTCAGTGACCACTGCTGGTTGGAGAGCATTAGTGCCCCTCCAGTTTTGTTTGGCTAAAAGGAACTGGGTTCCTGCTCTTAGCCTGATGTGTGATGGGAATCAAGATCTGGTAATTGGAGATATTTGAAGGAGGAGGTTCCCTCACAAGCAGGCTTCCAACACGAACACTGATGCTCCTGAAAAAGCTGATGGATATGATTTTTACCAATAACCTTTTAACTGTGTGTTTTCTTTAATGGAGCAACCTGGGTGAATGAAGGATAGGCATTTTCTAAGGGGGAAAACATGCACCAAACTTGTAACTCAACTTGCACAAATATTTGTCCCAATGAAAACAGAGTATTTGTAATATTATTATTTCCTGAATTTGGAATGTTCTAGGAATGAAAGAGTCCTGTTTCAACAGTTCTGATTCTATTAATGCCAATCCTACACTTACTAAAAATCATAAAAATTATCAATGATACTAAAAATTAAAAATTGCAGCAGCATTTTTGAGATGGATATCCATAAGGGCTGAAGGGAAAAGTCTGGTGCAACAAACAGCCATTGTCCCATTGGAATGCTGCTGAAGAGGTACCAGTTCAGTGGGTGGGTGAAATCTTGAAAACTAGGTTAGTTGCTGTGGGTAGAAGCATCTTCCACTAGACCAGGTTGCTCAAAGCTCATCCAACTTGGCCTTGGAGACTTCCAGGAATGCATGGGGCATCCACAGCTCCTCCTGGGCAACCTTGGGAGAAAGGTTGCCCAGGAGGAGCTGTGGATGCCTCAACAGGCATTCACAGATTTTCTCTGAATTAAGCACCACCCTCACAGTAAAGAATTTCTTCTTAGTGTGTTATCTGAACCCACCCTCTCTCAGTTTAAAGCCATTCTCCCTTGTCCTGTCACTCCATGCCCTAGCAAAAAGTCCCTCTCCAACTCTCTTGTATTTCTTTAGGTACTGGAAGAGGCTCTGATGTCTTCCTGGAATCTTTTTCTCTCCAGGCTGGACTGCCCCAACTCTCTCAGCCTGGGTTCATAGGAGAGGTGCTCCATCCCTCTGATGATCTTTGAGGCCTCCTCTGGACTTGCTCCAACAGGTCCTTGCCTTATGCTGGAGGGCCCAGAGCTGTANCTGGGTGACACCAGTCCCTGGGGCCTGAGTGCCTTAAACCCCTTTAAAAGGGTTTAATGGGAGAATCCTGCACAAGGAGGCTTCATCTGTGTTAGTGAGTAGTGCAACATTACAGGAACAGACCTACAGAACCAACCAGCTGGTGCCAAGGTCCAAGCTGTCCACTCTGCAGGCTTTGGACTTGGGACTGGCCACAGGTGGGGATCTCATTTGAGGGCTCAGTGACCACTGCTGGTTGGAGAGCATTAGTGCCCCTCCAGTTTTGTTTGGCTAAAAGGAACTGGGTTCCTGCTCTTAGCCTGATGTGTGATGGGAATCAAGATCTGGTAATTGGAGATATTTGAAGGAGGAGGTTCCCTCACAAGCAGGCTTCCAACACGAACACTGATGCTCCTGAAAAAGCTGATGGATATGATTTTTACCAATAACCTTTTAACTGTGTGTTTTCTTTAATGGAGCAACCTGGGTGAATGAAGGATAGGCATTTTCTAAGGGGGAAAACATGCACCAAACTTGTAACTCAACTTGCACAAATATTTGTCCCAATGAAAACAGAGTATTTGTAATATTATTATTTCCTGAATTTGGAATGTTCTAGGAATGAAAGAGTCCTGTTTCAACAGTTCTGATTCTATTAATGCCAATCCTACACTTACTAAAAATCATAAAAATTATCAATGATACTAAAAATTAAAAATTGCAGCAGCATTTTTGAGATGGATATCCATAAGGGCTGAAGGGAAAAGTCTGGTGCAACAAACAGCCATTGTCCCATTGGAATGCTGCTGAAGAGGTACCAGTTCAGTGGGTGGGTGAAATCTTGAAAACTAGGTTAGTTGCTGTGGGTAGAAGCATCTTCCACTAGACCAGGTTGCTCAAAGCTCATCCAACTTGGCCTTGGAGACTTCCAGGAATGCATGGGGCATCCACAGCTCCTCCTGGGCAACCTTGGGAGAAGGTTTGCCCAGGAGGAGCTGTGGATGCCTCAACAGGCATTCACAGATTTTCTCTGAATTAAGCACCACCCTCACAGTAAAGAATTTCTTCTTAGTGTGTTATCTGAACCCACCCTCTCTCAGTTTAAAGCCATTCTCCCTTGTCCTGTCACTCCATGCCCTAGCAAAAAGTCCCTCTCCAACTCTCTTGTATTTCTTTAGGTACTGGAAGAGGCTCTGATGTCTTCCTGGAATCTTTTTCTCTCCAGGCTGGACTGCCCCAACTCTCTCAGCCTGGATTCATAGGAGAGGTGCTCCATCCCTCTGATGATCTTTGAGGCCTCCTCTGGACTTGCTCCAACAGGTCCTTGCCTTATGCTGGAGGGCCCAGAGCTGTATCCAGCTGGAGTCTCACGAGAGCAGAGTGAAAGGGAGGTCCCACCTCCCTAGACCTGCCAACATGGTATTTTTGGTGCAGCCCAGGACATGGCTGACTTTCTGGGATATGTTACTTTTAGGTTCTGCATGGCTTGGAACAAGTTAGTTGATAGAGAGCAATGCTTTAGAGATGAGCCCTTGAAGTCACATCCATTTTAATTGGTGTGGTTTAATTATTTTGCTGTATTTGAGGATAATCTAACTACCCTGTACAGGAGATCTGAAAAAGCTGTGGGGGCTCCACTGTGGTTGGGCAAGCTAGGAAATGTCTTATAAGAGGCACCCTGTATCTGACAAGACTAGACTACATTTGCTTGGTGTTTTAAATTCCATGAATTTTTGCATGCCTTTGAATTAATGATTCTTCTTTCAACATCAAAGGGGAATAGAGGACATTTTTACTTTTAACAGTTCTGTGCTGTAATAATTATCCCATTGCTCCAATGACACGTTCCTTAGGGTTTTCAAACTGCAAAAGGGAATCCAGCTAAGTGTAGTTTTATACTTTTGGTTCTCTGTTTTCTGAAGCTGGGTCAAATGCTGCAGGGCAGTAAGTCTCTAACTCCCACTGGTTGCACCTCAGATTAATGGGGAGCTGAAGACACCTTGCAGAATCTGTCCTTGGTGATCCTTGCAGAGGCTGGTTTGCCATGTGAGCTGCAGAAAGGGGTTCCAAGGAAGGCCTCGGATTAGAAAAGCCCTGAATCAAGAATTTTGGTTTTACATCCAAATGTCGTAGCTGACTTCATTTTCTAAAACTGGCCAGGCAGGATGTAAGCATTTTCTTTAGTGTGGGAAAGTTCACTTCAGTTCCAGTTCACCTTTCACAGTGCAAACACAGACCTACTGAATGGTGATTTTTTGCCCTTCAGAAACCCTGGTGGTTCATTTATGTGAAACATTTTGATGAGCACTTAGATTTAAGGCAACTCTCTTGGATTTCATGGAGTTCTCCATGGCTCAGTCTCTCTGCCCTCAGCATAGCCATGCTATTCTTTTTCTCCAAATCTGCTCACAAAAATTTCCCTTTCATTACAAGTTACATTTTCAGCATCAGTTTCTCGTAATCTTACTATGAGAGGGCTCCAAAACTGACATTTTAGAGACTTGAGGAGAAACACCATGATTTTTGTATTCTCATCTGCATGTTGACAGAGTAAGTGGGAACTCACGTAATTGCATCTGCTTCAAGTCTTCTGTGACACTTTTATACATTCTCTAGTTCACTATTCCAAATGAAAGCAAAATTGATTAAGAAAAAGAAATTAAATCCAGTTTCTAATCTGAGTCTGCAAGTCCTTGGAAATTAGGAGTGCTGAACAGGTTGTATAAATAATGTAGATGAGTTACTTATCTAATTGCATTTTTAATTAATTATTTGAAATAACATTGCAACTGCAATATTCGGGCATATAAATTTTATCCCTTGAAGCTTCCTTACATAAGAAACCTCATCACCATGATTACCCACTGCAGTTTTCATGTTCTGGGGTGCTCACCTGAGCTTCCCCTGCCTCTTTCTCAGCCTTTGGCCATCTCTGGGAGGGCCATAACCTCATGTCCTTGTCTGAGATGGGTTTTACCTCCCTACACCAACTTCTCAGTCTGTTTCTGCATTTGAGAGCTCATGGGGCTATCTGGGGACTCATTTGTTCTGGTGTGAAGGGTTTGGGAGGCTGGGAGGCAGCAGGTACTGGCTACCCTTTTCCTGACCTTGATCAATCTGTATGGGAGCAGCAGGGTCTGGGGCTTCCTGCCTCTGACAGCTGCACCCTGGACAGTAGCAAAAAGAATGATAGAGCTGGAGAAGGCCAGAGAAGGAAGTTTATGCAGCATGGAAGAGTCATATCCTGAGGAAATTGAGGGGAATATGTGTATAACTATATAGATAAATATAAACTTCTATATTTAAGGAATTAAGAGCACCAAGTAGAAACAAGAATAGGTCTGATGAAGGGGAAGATGTAAGTAACAGTGGCAGCAAGCCCAGGGTCACTTTCTGAAGATGAGGAGATGACTGGGAACAGGGAATTGTGAAGAAGTGTATTTTCTGTGCTTTTTTTTTTTTGCCTTTTTTTTTTTTTCCTCTTAAACGAATTTGCAGCTATGAAGTCCATTGCACTACTGGTCTGTATCAAGAGTGGAGTTAATACAGTTAATCCAGTTTTGTTTCTTCTCTTCCATACCCCTTTTTGGTGTGGGTGTAATCTCTAATTAACCCCCAAACCTGCAGCTTGGTTCTGTGTGGGGCCCTCCAAACTTCAGCTGGGGCTGAGGTTTCTCTGTGTGGGAGCACAGAGGAAGCAAGAAGGCAGAGTCACTGTTGTACAGGTCCATGTCTCTCTCAGCACTGGCTGCCTGAACTCTCTAACATCCTCCTTCCAAAGTACAGCATGAGGTCATCTTCTGCTCTCCTTCCTAAACTCACAGCACACACCTGTGCCTTGCATTCTGCAGAGGTTTATTAATGGCATAACCATCATTAATGGCATAACCATCATTAATGGCATAACCATTCCCTGGCACAGCATTCAGAGCACGTGTGTGGAGCTGCTGTAGGAGGTCACGAGGCCAAACGCGGGGCAGTCACAGGAGGCATCAGACAGAAAATGACCCCACGTTTTGTGGCATGAGGAGTTAACTCATGTGCATACACAGAAAAGAGTGGGATGGAGACTGTCAAATGGGAAATGTGGGTCCAGACTGTGAAATGAAGGAAGCTGTTGCCAGAAAATCTGGTTTGGCCATAATTATTGCAGCTGGGACATGCAGGTTTCTGGGTTGCCTGCAGAGTTTTGAGTGTCTTGCCTAGGTCCAGATGCTCTTGGAGGCTTGTGCATGAGAATCCTCAAGATATTCAACTTTTGCTGGTCTGGGGTCAGCATTAGGTGGGTTTGCACATTTACACGCTGACTTTTAGCAGTTCTGAGAGAGAAAGGACAAAGCTAAGATCAGTGTAATTTGGAGTCAGATCTAGCCAGCAGTAGGAGCTTTGTTCCTAATTCAAGGAATTTTTCTATATTGCTCCTCTTGCTATTTTAGAGGGATTTTTCATAATATTTGACATGGGGTGGTGTCATATGTGCTGTTTCAGGATGGTGTCACTGCCACTGCTTAGATTTTTATTGTTCTTTCTAAATAGCTAGGTGGAGCAGGTTGCATTCAGAATTTGGTGGTGGTGAAGCCAAAGATTTCCCTGTGTAAGTACTTGGGGAACAACCTTTTTGATGTCAAATTTAAGCCTGAACTGATGTAAATGATGAGTAAATGTACTGAAGCCATCAGAGTTCATTCAGTGTAAAGCCATAAGGTAGGGTCATAGTCTCTGAGTGGCTGTGTATGTGCCAAAAGACAACATGATATGAGTGTGTCTTACACTTTTTCAAAAATCATTTGAAACTGTAAAAGTTCTCAGAGAAAACTGCGGAATGAAAATAATTTGAGGAAGAAAATCTGCAATTATAAATTACAGAGCAATTTACTCCTTCATGGTTCCTTTTCAATTAGAAACACTTTTGACTATCTGGGGTATTCACTTCCAAGGATGCATTTTTCCCTGTCTGATAGCTGGTTCTGGAATTTCAAAAGTGAAATACTACAAGTGGGGAGGCATGGGAAGACAGCAAAATTGTTTTTTAAGTGTGGAGGAACTGAAAAGGTTTTCAATAATCTTGCATCATTTCAGCAGTGTTCTCTAAGGATGCCTTGGAATCGAAGAAGGGAAATATTTACATTATAATTATATTTCTGTTTATTTAATTAAGTTTAATTATTATTTCATTATCAGTTTTAAGCAGATCTGGCATACAGAGGCAACTCCCTTTAGTCCTGATTGTTTCTCCTAATGTTGCAGTTGCAGCATTATTGAAAGAATTCCGTGAAGAAAGGCCTGCCATCTCTGTCAGGATGCAGCAGGAGGGCTGGGGGGATTTGTTCCATGGGAAAGAGAGGCACTGAAACGGATTGCTCAGCTGCCCCCTCTGAAAGACAGCAAAGCAGTTTCACAAAATGAGACAGGAGTCTGCAACGGGGGGTGGGGAAGGCAGCTTCCATCTGAAAACTCTCCCTAGTTACTAAACAGTTTACATAGGTCTGTGCATGAGGAGATTTTTTCCAATCTTTCCACAAAGCTTTCTAGAATAGTAATTTTTATGTCAGGATATTTATATTAAGAAGGCCACAAAGCCACAGTCAACTTTCCGTACATGTAACTTGCATGGATCCATATAGAAAGTTTCCATCAAAAAAAAGCACCGAGTGTTGCATTTACTGCTTGAGCTTTAATTTCTACTTAGTTATTTGTTTCTTTCTCTGTTAGGTTTTCTTTCCTGAAGACCCTTTTCCCATTCAGGAAATCACCACAAAGATGACTGTAAGGATAAAGAGCAAAAGCAATGTTATGCTAAATTATGGGTGCTGAACTATCTACACAAGCAGTATTTCACTTTTTAAAAACNTTATGAATTCTGGGCTGAAGAATTGATGTGCAGCCCCATTCTTCTTATGGCTTAAGATCTCTAAAGTATAATGCTGAATATCTACTTATTTGTCTATCTGTGTATTGTACTAGATCAAATCAGTTATCCTCATGCTGGTACTAGAGCTTCCCATGGAGTATTCAAAGTTATTAAAGGTTTCTGGTTTAATGTTCTTCCCAATTTATCAGAAGCATTTCTGTTCATTTTTGTGAAAAGTACTCAACTGATTTACCAAATAGAAAAAAAATGCTTTTGAAAGGATCTTATTTAGGAGGAAGGTTAAAAAGATTAAAAATCTCAGGAGAGTCTGCATGTAAATGGTAAGGCTTACAAACCCCTTTAAAAATTCCTGCTCCGTGGTTGATGTGGGGGACGAGGGATTGGCTCTGAAATATCTCCAGAAAAGTAGATTAAGGATTAAGAAATAAGGAAATTGCAAAACAGAATGGATGGGCATATAGGCATTTTCCAATAGGCAGCTGTGTTATTTTAGAGAAGAAATAAAAGGTTTCTGGTAACTTCCAAGGGTTCACTGAAGATTTGCAGTGAGCCATGAGGTGCCTTTGGTTCTAAGACAGGAATCTTTTAGGAAGGCACTCATGGAATCTGTTGAGTGCTGTTAATAACATGGATTTCTTTAGTTCTGCTTATGCCCATTCCCATACTGGACCAAGGGTAGGTGAAGTAGGGATCCATGAAGGGGTTGTTAAATAGTTCTCCTGACACTCAGGCAGGTGGCCAAGAGCCATAGCCTGCAGAAAGGCTTGGTGGCACCCAGCAGAGCCACTCATGGAGTGATGGTGTAGGACAGAGGATTAAACCCACCTCTGCTGACAGTGACCTTTCAGCCTGTTTCAGTCCTCTGAAATCCCCTTCCCAGGAACAGAGCACTCCTGGTACCAGGGCTGGATGCATATCCAGTTATACTCTGCTGGGAGATGATCCATGCTCCCCCTCAGACACATCCAGGCTGAGGATGGGCCACTCTGCCCATCCTCTCACCTCCCACTTTAGTGCCTGTTTGTTAAAACACCTTGGGAGCTGTGATGGTACGCAGACTAAAACTCATGCATGGTTTAAAACCAGCAGTAAAAATCATCACAAGACCACGTGTTAGCTCTGTGAAGTGCAGAACACTGCTCAGACTTGAGGAGAGCTTCTCTTTCAGTGAGGCTGAGACCATGGCCCTTCTTAAATCCAAAGAGGGGCCAACAGAGCTTTTTATCCCAAATACTGCACCTTCCTTGGCCTCCAGTTACAGTGGCCCATGAGGGATGCAGTAATACGGAGAGGGGATTGGAAGCAAGTGAAACTGCATTCTTCTGGGGCTGAGCTTTACTCCCTTTTCCTGTTGTGGGGCTATTCAATTGCTTTAGGGTGAGCACGAGGGACTGGATCTGAGGGTTTCCCATTTAAGCAGCTCTGCCACCACCCAAGCTGACAGCTGCCCGCTTGGCTGGGAGTGTGGCATCCAGTAGTAGGAGAAACTTCTTGTTCCAGCTGGCACTTTCTTATCTAACAGTCAGAGCTTTGTAAGTGTGGACAGCTGCAGTTTCAGAAATTGGCTCTATCTGTATCAATTGGATTTGTGAAGTCAGTGAAAGGGCATGAGGCAGATTCATGGGATTTCCTGTTAGTATTAGCAAATGGAATCTACTGCAGAATTTTAAAAGAATAGGAGACTCAGTCAGTGGTGCTTAAATGAGGCCTGTGGTTAGGGAAGGCTACCAAAGAGAAAAACCACTGGTCAGCGAATGTGCTGGGCGTGATGGGCATGATTTCCAGAAATCGAAATCCTCTTGAGACTTAAGGCAAGGAATAGCTCCAGTGTCTGTCTGTGCACGCTGGATGGAGGAGAGATGATTAGGAAGCAGGTGGTGAGTTGGGTTGGATGGTCAGCCCGTGATGCAGCAGCATTTCATGTCTGGAGAAGTATGTGCAAGGAATGGCAGGAATGTGGAGCCTCTCGGGGTTCGGCAGCGGCTCTGCCGGGACCTGCAAGTTCTCCTCCCACCTCTGCCATTGGTTTGCTGTGTAGCCCTGAGCAAGTCACATACCTTTTCTCTGTCTCCTTTCCAGCCTCCCGTGGGTTTGATGGTGCTGGGAGCGGGAGGAATTCTGCAGAGGCACAGTTATGTAACAGCACAGAAATAAAAGCCCGTGCTGAACCTCCACTCCCTTTTCTGCTCCTGTGGGATGGGGGAGGGAAGAAATCACTCAAACGTTCCTGTTTACTCCTTAAATATTTCTGTGGGTACTGTATAGGATTTCCCCAGGCTGTACCAGATGGGCTGTGAGGGAAATCATTGACAATGCTTTGGCTTAGCTGGGGGTTTCCTAAGTTTCAAAATTACCACTTTGCAATAGTTTTTCTTATCAGACTTGCTTGTCTGGGACTGAACTGCTGTAAAGCCAGTACTGCAAGACCAGATGTTATTCATACCAGCACAGGTATTTTCCTGGTAATGAATGGGGAGGACGACCAGCTTTGCATTTACTATTTAGATGTCTGCCTGTGAGTAAGAAAGTTCTTTCAGCCCCTTGAGATGTTTGCACCAAAAAAAAAAAAAAACCCCCCAAAAAAACCAACAACAACAAAAAAAAACACCAAAAAACAAAAGAGAGAGAGAGAGAGGTGGCATGTACCAAGAAAGTCCTGTGTTAATTTTAGTGGGATGTTTAAGGTGTCTGTTTTTCCTCCCCTCCATTATTCCTAAACCATGGCTGAGGTTCATCATCCCTGTCCAGGACAGCAGATCAGGTGTGCACCTGCACACACAAGCAACAATTTGGGCACAGGTGCTCAGCTGTGATGGGCAGTGGCTGAAATGCTGGGGGAGGTTTCGTTCTCCTGGGAACATGGCACAGGTGGAGAGCCAACAGCAAGGGTGGAATAGTGTCCTCAAATTGTGGAGCCAGGCTTCTTTTTGTAGCTGACATCTCTCAGAGCTCTTGCTCCATAAATTAGAGGTGAGGACAATCTTTTGAGGGAGGGAAGAGACCAGCTCTGGTCCCATGGCTTGTTTTATTCCCTGGTTCTGACCCTTTTTTTGTAAAATTTGAAGCCCCTGCGTGTTGTTAAGGGCAAAAGTCTCTTGTAGCTGCAAGCCTGCCAACAGCAATTGCAGAGGGATTTGAAATGTGCCTGATGTAATTCTGCTTCTTTCTGCCTATTGTTCTATCAATTTAACAATTTTGGCACTCCTTCTGAAACCACATGATAGAGAATAGGATTCTGCCTGACTTGTTACTTCCTAACAAGATGACACAACTTCTCTAGGAAGTCACAGCCCGTGGTGGATCGTGGCAGGGCCCTGGCAGGCAGCCAGCACGGCCCCTGTGTCACCTGAGCAGCATTGCTGGGCTCTTTCCTAAATGCAGTGATGTGATTTTTTTATGCATTGATATTATAAAAGCCATCAATGGCACAGAGCTGAAAGACAAGTTGGCCTTTTGCTCTTCACACAGCAACAGAAATGGTACTTTTTAATCACATGATTAAACAGTGCTGAGAGCTTTAAAGAACATTAATCAGCAAAGAGGAAGTTCTATTATCATATGCTTTACTTTGAAGAACTGGATAGTTTCAGAGGACTGTATGTTCCTTTTATGCATGCAGCTTTAGGATCTGCAAAATGGCAGCTTAGAAAATTGCTGCACAACATTCCCAGGGCTGTAAAACCTGTGGGGCATAGAACCCTAAGCTTCTGCATGGTTAAGATTCTTTTCATGGAGGACACAAACCTTTCCTTACAAAATCTGCAATGAAGGTGTCAGCACATACCATTAAGCTGGACTGAAACCTTTCAATCATCAACTGAAGCATAAAATCTTATCAATATCAGCTGGACTTTCTCCATATGGGAGGCCTCTGACACATTTATATTTAGCCCTGGTGACATACATGTGATCACCATTTGCATTGCATTTCTTGAGATAATCTAATCATATATAGGATTTTTCTGACCAACACTGTCTCTACCACTGTCTGTACACCACCATTTTTCTTTCCAAAAACTTTCCTTGGCATGGTACCAGTAGGAGGTTTCCCACTGTTTTGGCTTTCAAGGTTGTGTTGGGAAGAAGTGGATATATTTTTCTTGCAGCACAGTGGTGTCAGGGCTGCAGTACAGTGGGAAGGCTCACTAAAAAAGAGCAGCCACTTGCTGTCAGACAGAGAGTTTTTTATTTTGGGATCATTAAGGCCAAAAGGCAGAAAGAGCAAAATTGTGTGTAGGGGAAGAGGTAATGCACGGTCCTTGTGTCTCCACCTCTGTGCCTTGAAAAAAATGACAGCTGCTTGTGTGGATATTAGACAGAAATTTAAATATGCAGCATATGGAAAAGAAAATAAGTGTTTTGTAGCTACATCCATGATGGACAGGTGGCTAGGAAGGGTTGCTTTGTATATCACATGTTCTACATACAGCCCAGCACTGCAAAACCTTTATCCTGGATGTGCTAAGGTTTGGAGCAGGTTCTTTACATGCCCATATTTCTTTGCTTGAAGGTGTGCTAACCTACATTTTAAAGCATCCTAACCATATAGCTTCTGATCAGCAGGGCCCTCAGCACTCCTGGTTCCAGTCAGACTCAAGAGATAAAGGCATGATTAAAATTTAGATCAATCGAGTAACTCATAAACTTGAATTTCAGAGCACGTGGAGTTGCTCTGTCCAGGCCAGAACACTGAGCACCCATTGCAATCAAGTTCCTAAAAACTTGTGATACCCTTGCTTTTTGTGGGAAAGCACTGGCTCTCAAAAGGTGTTGCAGGACCAGTGCAAATTGTTCCTTCAATCCCAGGAGACAGCTTGGAGGATTGTGTGGAATTAATTCTTGCATGCAATAATAATTCTTGTGCTCAAAGTTTTCCCTTTAATGGATAGGTTTTCTTTTTTTATCTTGTTTGAAATTTACCAAAAATATGTGTTGGCCTGTATTTGTTTGGGAGTAAATACAGGGATAATCTCAGCAGTCAGGTTTGCAACCTTGTCTTCTGAAAAAAACAGAATTTTTTTTGTTGTTGTTTTTGTTTTCTGGTTGAAATTTGGTTTGTAACAAAATTCAGAGCATAAGACTTTTCATATTTTGGAGAGCCAACATCTTGCACAGATCTAACACCAAATCTTAGGTGTTGCTCTGACAGAGCTTGTGCTATTTATTCCTACACATTGTATAATATTGACAGTGGTGCTTGGAGCCTGCCTGGCAGACAGCCAAGTGACAGTTAAGCATCTAATGTTCTTTTTTCTAGTAATGGGTGTTTTGGGGGGCTGTTGGGTTTGGGTTTTTTGTTGTTTTAGTTTTTTTTTTTTTTTTAATATGATTAGGGAAGCTCCTCTCTGCTGCTTGCTTCCTCTGCCTGAGTTCAGCCCTTGGCTGCCTCCTGAGCTAAAATCTGCAGCTAACCCTACTTTTTTTCTTTTTCATGTTGAATAGCATGTCTCAACATTTTCCTCCCAACCATCATGTAGGTCTGGTTGCATTGTTGATTCCCATTACATGTCTGCTGGTATGTAAATTATTTCAATTCCCCCACACCCCGCCCTTCTGTTCTTGTACTTTCAAGGAGTTTAATCCGTGAAGGGGACTACTTCAAAGCTCTCACAAGAAACTAATTTCTTGATGGATAGAAGGGCCAATAAAATGAAATTAGAGTTTTATCTCATTGTCTCTATAGGAATGAAGTATAATAATTATTTCAGGCAAATACATGTTGGAGACAATAATTAAGATCACTATCATGTCTTTAAGGACAAGCAGATTCTAAAATAAGCATTAGTAATGGGATTAAACATTATTGCAGTGCCCCGGATCTCAGTCCTGCCAAAGTGCCTAGCACATCTGAGTGTATGAAGCTTGCTCACTGAGAGAAAAAAGAACCAAAATATAATACTGCATTTTACAGGACTTTTTTGGCTGGTGTGCTATTTAAGAGCTGAGGCTCCAATCTGGGAAAAAAAAAAATTCGTGTGTGCCTGAAGGAAGTGGAAATGAGGTGGGATTTGGTATCTGTGTCATCCAGAAAGTCTGCTGGCTAATGGGGTAGGTGTCAGCATTTTTACAGCAAAATTCCCAGGGGAATGCTGCTCTGGAGCAGAACTGCCAGTTTCCAAGCAGGGCTGTGAGCTTTGCCATCTCTTTGGGATACAGGAACTGGGTGTCACTGTCTCAAAGTCTCTGCACAACAGCCACAACAGCAGACCAGGCTAAACACAAGCACCATGTAAAGTGTGGCACCTGTAAAATATTTATCCCAACCATCTGGACCGAGTTTGTGACAAGCTGACCCTCGGTGCAGCAGCTTCCCAAGAAAACTTTGGAGATGGACTGTCTCTCTTCTCCAAAGATTTGTTTTCTTTCTTCTTCCTTTCCTTTAGCCTGCCTGTGGCAGTTGTCTGTGTGAGCTCTTTTCCATTCTATTCCCTCATTCTTCCTGCCTGTTCTCAGTGCCATTGCTGCTCTAGTCACACAGGGGTTCTGGCCTGTTTCTGCATACATTCAATTTTTTTTTTTTTTTTNTTTTTGGTGTGTGTGTGTGTGTAAAAATGTTCGGATTGGCCCTAATTAATTTTAGGCTAATTAGCTGCTCAAAACTGAGAACCCTCCTGTGGAAAGACAACAGACTCTTGTGCTCTGTTAGTGCCTAACACTTAGTACACAAATTTGAACCATCTGGCTCATGGCATTAGCTTTGATTTATGGTAATATATCTTCCCCATGCCCAACATCTAGGATTTTAATGTGAAATAAGGGAGGCTTCCTCAGGCTTGCTTTTCAGCTCTGACTGTAGTTTTCTTTCTTTCTAATGGAATTCAGTCACAGCTATGAGAGCAAGTACCACCTGTCATCTTAAAATCTGGCTTGGATTTTAGTTTAGTGTTGTTTTATTTGTATTTTTTATTTGAAATAAAAAATTACCTTGATCATCAACAAACTGTAGACAATTTTCCTGGCATGCTGTAAAACATAAAACTCCTGGGGCTGAATTAGTTTCTGAATAGCTTGGGACAAATTAAGTGAAAGCAGCAAATGCAACTTGGTTGCCCAGATCAGCCAACTGATCCCTACTGTGAGTTTCTTGTTCAGCCAGATCCTCTCACAGGACAGAAATAAAGAAATGCTGCTAACCAGCTTGACCTGCTGTCCAAAAGTACTTAGTGAATTTTTTTCCAAATCATGTAAAACAAATACAAGCCGTAGCAGCAAGCAAAGCTCTAATTTCAACACTCACATCAGTCAGCAGAGCCTGTTACCATGTCTAATATCTGGCTTGTTTGGAAGACAGGTAGGGCCTAGGGGAAAAACATGGGCTGGACTGACTCATGACAAAGCATAACAATCATTCAGTCCTGTGCAGATCTTTGGAATTAAATGTTTAAAAGGAGGGAAGTTTGTTTGGCAGGCTGGAGAAGTGCACGGTGGCAGCTGGAGCAGGCCTGCAAAGCCACAGAGCTGGACCTCCCTGGCTTCATGTCACTGAACTTCCCACACCTTTCATAGGCTCTGTTCTCTCTCCAGGGTGGTATTTGTTTTGGTTCCTCCTTTTGGTGCTTCTTTCATACCAGCCTGAGGATAACCAGGGTTTAGGCTTTCAACAGTCCAATTAATTGCCAAGCAGGGCTCCCTGGGACTTGGGCCCAAAAGCAATAATAATAGAAATATTTAGCACTTGCAGCAGGTAACTCTGTCCTTCTTCAAAGTGTGGTGCAAAAGGCGAGTGTGCTAAATGTGCTGTTTCACCAGGATCACTGTTGCCTTTCCTGAGGGGATTCTTCCATTTCTGTACCTATGGGATAAAGTGGAATCAAAACAACCAAGTATTATTTTCTTCCAATCTCTCCACCTAATTTGTATGAGAAAAAACTTGAGTCAAGCTGTGTGAGAGTATACAGATCAAAGTTTTTCTGGGACAATTTTTGATAATGTCAAATTGTACCTCTGTAAGAGAAGTACGAAATACAAGAACCCTATAAAGAATTTCCCTTTTACATCCTATAAAAGCCCACACAGCTTAAAAAACTTTCTGGATAATCTGAAAAGCTGTTCCCAAGAGAAGCATCTTGACCTGACGATGACAACATACATTCTGAGTTTACTCTGTAAGCCTTTTCCTAGTTGAAAAATGTAACTTATTTCTGCTTTTGTTCTATCTGGATGTAATTTTCAGGCACTCTGAAGAGCCTCTTTAATAGCTGGTTTATTTCCATGTAAATATAATTATGCTCCATAATCAAAGCCTCTACAGTATTTCTCTCTGTGACACAAGACCATGCAGATCAGACTCCTTAACACCCCTCTCACCAAAGGACTTTTTCTATAGCTTACTGAAGTTTTAGGGACTTCCCACTGATATCAGTGAGTTTTGGACTAGAAAATGGCCCAAACAGGGCTAGATGTGAATGAAGTCTGCAGAGTCAGGGCCCTGATAAAAGCAGCTGGCATCCTAATCTCCTGGTTTGGTATCAGATCTAACGGAGCTGTTTCATCAATACACACTGACGAGAACTGAAAAGATTTGGTCGTGCCTTTGAACATACTGAGGATTTTGAGAGAACAAAGTGGGGGAAAATAGAGACAGCTGGAATTTGTTCTGTTGTGTTTTTTTTTTTTTAATACAATTTAAGGTTTTTGTTTATTTTTTTTAATAGAGTGAATGTAACGCTTATGAAAACGCTCTCTATACACTGAGATCTTCTATGAATCAACAAAACATGTACCAGCAGTACAAACTTCACCTTGCCTAAACAATGTACGTCTCAATTCCGACTTGAAAAGACCACCTGTAGGGGAAAAATGTTAGTTCGGTATCCAGGGGCCATTCATTCCTTTGCCACTTTGCTGAGACTGCCAATTAGTGCCAACTTGTGGTGGCAGATTTTGTGATGTAGACACATGTTCTCTGGAAAGTGGGCTGAGATATTCGACTCATTTCACGTAGGGCACAAAGAATTATTTGCTCTGTGCTATACAAATGGGAATTGTCCAAAGCTTTCCTCTGTGTTAGCCTCTGTACGCTTACTGAGTGTAAATACAGGGGAAATTGGTGTTATTGCAGGGACAAATTAGCACCAGAACTGAGCTGTATTTTTTTAAATGTGCTGCTAATTGTGCCCAATTTGTGCTGGAGTACTCACTCAAATGCAAAAGCACAAAACCAACTGAACACATTTCAGGGTGCCAAAGAGAGCTTGCACTTTTCTCTTAGCAAATTATCCTTCTAGTTTCACACTGCAGCAATCGCCAATTGGTCCCACTAAAACCTTTATCTGGAGTAATCAAATTAGCACTGCATGTTAGCAAATTAGGTTGCATTTACAAAGGTTTATATTTGCTGCAGGTTTGGGCATTAAAAGAAAGCATTTTCTAAGTTCTGCTTTAAAATTTCTTATATGAGTGACATTAATTCTGTGACATTTAAAAAAGAGGGAGCTGCTGAAATGGAAGAAATGAGGGAAAATAGTTCTTTGTATTTCACTCCCAGAGAAATGTGAATTAGGAATTGCAGAAGTTTCTAAACTTTAAGGTAGAACTGAGAAAGCTGGAAGAGGTTTATTCTTGTTTGCCCAGTAAGTAGGTTCATTCTTCCCTCGGGTACCCGGAGGGCCAAATATGTGCCCCTGGTTGTACCCAGGAAATTACTGGGGCTACACAGCTGCTGTGAAGGGCAGTGCAGCATCAGGCACATCACAGAGTTTGCTCCTGCCAAAAGGTGTGCCACTGACAGGGTGGGAACTACAAAATGCTCCCAGGACTGCCAAAAGGAGAGACGAGAAAAATTGCAGGCTGAATTTCTCCCTGGCAAACATCCACAGAAGTCGTCAGAGTTTTACTGGGGCTGAATTTCAGCCACTGAGATTAATTATTTAATGTTTGTATTATATGAAGATTAACAATGTAATTGTTAAGTACTTTTGAGGCTTCTGCTTCCAATATTGTCTTTTGTTTGAAGTTTGCGAAACTTGCCCAAAGCTGGATTATTTTTTTCTTATTCCTCTTTTTTTTTATGAGTTGGTTGTGAGAAGGCAGAGAAGGGTAACACGCAGAAGTGCATCTGATATTAGGCACTATCACCCTCCTGCTTTCAGCTGATCACAGGGGATAACTTTAGGAAATCCTGTGGCAAAAGAAGGCAGAGGAGTTCCCCAACCAGTTATAAACGAGGCTATGCCAGAGGCACCACTGTGCTGGGGGTACAAGGAATAGATTACTTCAGCACACAGTAGCCTGAGTCATTATATTTCATTGCTGGCAGGTGCAAGAATTTATTTGGGCAGAAAATTCTGTAGGATCTGCCCATTCCATACGTAGAGAGTGCAGAGCCTGAGTTTTGCCCCTAATTTTGGTGTCTCAGCCCAGATCACTCAGTGCCTTAAGGAGCTTGTGCATTTGTGATTTCTAGCCAGTGCTGTAAAAGAGTAAATCACTTGTAATGGGTTTCTGCAAACAGCTTTGTAACAATCAGGCTGTTGATCTGCTCTTCACAGATCAATATCTCTGGAAAATGCTGCTTTATTGCCTCCGATGCCAATCCAGGATTCAAGGAAGGAGCTGGAGGTGGCAAGAAGAGCAGGACCAAAGAAGCCTCGCAGAGCACCAAACAGCATCAATCACAGCCTCCTTATCAGCAACACAATGCCATGGAAGAGCTATTGAGCACAGTAATCCAGAGTAACAGCCGAGTCAGGAAGTCTCTGCATCGGTAATTTCCAGAAACTGAGAGGAAACCAGAGGACAAATAAAAAATACCACTTTCTCCATGCCCGGGTTTTGGTGCTCCTTGGTCAAGCATCCTCCAGTGACAACTGGATATGGGGCTGTTTATGGCTTTGGTCTGACACAGAGTGGTGTTTACATTCTTTGAAGATACTGTCACTATCCTCCTATGAATTCACCCACTGGAACAAAATCATAGATATCAAAACATATCATACAAGTAAATAAGACCACGAGCTTTGAGGAACAAAACAGACACTTAGTTTGCTCAGCTAGATTGGGAATTTAAAAAACCCCATTTTTTCAAGCAGTCTCTAAAGTTAAGCCCCCTCCCTGAAGTTTATTGCATGAGCCAAGAGAGGGAGACCATTCCTTCTAACAATGGCCTTTCAGCTACTTTGATGCTAAAAATAAGAAATGTTTGATAGCTATCCAAGCAAAAAAGGTGAAAACAGTAATTTCCAGCTTTTCTAAAGCTCTTTGGCTATATACATTTGATAAAAGCCCAGCAGATGAAGTCAGATTGGGTTTTTTCCTGCTTTTTATGCCTATAAACTCCCTTTCACTTCTCTGAAGCCTGGACTGTTAGGATTGAAAATGTCTGCTCATTAATAGACTTGCAGAGCAACAGTATATTTTCAGCAGAGATAATACATATTCCTGATAGTTGCTGGAGTTTATGGTTAAGCTAAATCTGTTTTGTGGCTGCCAGAAGAGTGCATGCCTGAGGACAATAGCTAGAATTCTTTGCTTAGTGCTGCCAGTCACACGTTACCCGTTTAAGATAAGGCTGGGGAATAAATCTCATGGAAGCATTTTGCCATTAATTTATAAAGGTGTTTGTCCTCGGGATCTGCTTTTGCAGCACCAGTGACAGGCCTGAAATGGAACTTGCAACTCTCCCGAGTTGGTGAAGCAATTAAATCAAACTGAACTTTTTTTGTTGTTGTTGGAGCTGTTTCTTTTGTTAGGCTTTGGGGAAAGGAATTATTTCAAAGAGGAATGCATTTTCAATTCTGTTGCAGAACAGAATTCTGGAAATGGAAGTGTTTGGAGCCTGCATTCAACCACTGTAAGTGCTGTAGAAGAGTTAAAAGTTCTGCTGAGTGTCACCTCCTTACCCCTTAGGGGTGAGACTGCCCAGGAGGTGGCATTTCTAGAGACACACAGTGCTCCTTGGATCCCTGCATCATCTTCCCTGGCCAGACATGGAGATCACAGTGTGTGAAGATCTGTCCTAGATCTCTCTTTCAAGGGCTATTTCCACAGTGTCTGAAATATCAGTTTTTCTTTGTGAGTAAAAATGTGTTGTTTTCTGTAATGGGAAAAAACCTCCACCCTTCCTGTTTTCCAGGCAGCTCTATTTTGATGATTTCAACTTCTACCAGTTCCATATCCTTCTATTAATATCATCAATGGCTCTGATGCTCTGAAAAAGAGACCATGCTGGTGTAACAGGCAGGGTTTGTGATTCTTTTGCTGACAGGCAAGTCTGCAGTTACTCCAGACTAAGGCTTTTCCTTCCAGACAAGTGCTGGCTGCTGCACTGAGTCTGTGATGGGTTGGTGATGATAAATAACTTGTGCTGACTGGGATGGAGGCTACCACAGTTGGTTTTCCTTGTTGTGGGGTAAGAACTTGAACCCGAGTCTCTGGGAGAAAACAACTGTGTATTTACTCTGTTAGCAAGATCTCTTTTTCCAAATCTGGTGTCAGTGGCAGGAAGGGGAGCCAACACACTGATTTGTGAGCACATTCCCCATCTCAAAGAGATTATGTAGGCTCTCTGTAGATAATGTACTGCACCTTAGAATGAACACTAACATGGAAAAGTATTACAGCATTCCAGAAGTATCCAATCATTGCTGTTAAATTTTATTTGCCACTTGTGTGCATTATTATGGCAGATTCCTCCTTAAAGCTGAGGGCAGTTGAAGTCTACACAGGGCAAACTCAAAGCCTTCTGTGTTTTGCTTCACACTTTCATTACTGGATGTAAAAGTCTTAAAGGGGATGCTCAAATATTAAAGAGGATAAGCAAAGCATAAATAAAAAGGGGTATTTTGCTAATGAATGAGGAAATTTGGGGCGATTTAGTGAGTGTTCTTAAGAGGTTTAGGTTTTAAAGTAAAAAAGAAGTAGTTTTCAAGAAATACAGAAGAGAAGTGACTTTTGACCACCTCACCAAGGTGCTCTGCATTGACCTTGGGAAAAGTCATCCTCACTCTATTGACTGTAAAGGAAATATGGAAAGAGGAATGAAGATGGGTAGTGTCAGACACGTGGTGTCCTCCTCCCTGCTGGCATCTACAGTTCCTTTTTCAGTCTGAGAAATTCCTTCTTCATACTGCTCACTTCACTTACAATCCAGCTGGCTTTTGAAAATGAAATGTAGATGCCCAAGTTATTCAGATGTCTGAGTTATTATTTGTCCTCTTTACCATGCCCTAGCTTGTTTTCTTCTGGACACTCTTTGGAAGGTTGGGGAACTGGTGGGATTGAAACAAGCCATGGCAATAGGGAGATGAAATCTCATTAAGAAAGCAGATGTGATTCTCCAGTCTCTCCCTGTGAGTCTTGCTCTGAGCCAGAGCTTGGGCTGAATGAAGCAATGAGTAGACCACAGACTCAAATTCAGATGAGCAGTTTGAACCCTTCAGTGGTACTGTGGTTTACTATTGCTGTGGTCCATGCATTGAAAAAGGACTCTTGACAATAATTTCAGAAGGCTAAATATGATTTATTAAAATGACTCCATAATCAGAGGATTTGGGCTATAATGTGCTCAGGTACAGAGCTCAGATGTTTCCTTCACTGCTCTGTACAAGAAGAATTCTCAGAATCCTTACAATATCAGAGGTATCACAGTCCTTCAGCTCCTTCTCCCACACTCAAGGAGACAGGCAGAGCAATCTAAAACATCCTTGAAGAACACACTGATATTTTTTTTATAGAAAGCTTATACAGAGTAAAAAGACAGCAAAAGGACGTTCTCCCATGGGAAAATTCATCTGCAGGTTTGCACACAGAGAAACTTATAATATGTTCTAGCAACAGTTTACTCTTCTAGGGAAAAAAAGTGGCTCATGTAACTTTGGATGTTCAGGTGGGAAGTGTGGGGTCAAACCCTCACACAGATGAGGGACCTGCATATGTGCTGGCCACCTGCTGAATGAATAACACCTTCTCTGAGGGTCATCCAGGTCACCTCCAAAATCTTTTATCATACGTGGGCACTCGAGGGAAGACTAAAAATATGTTATTTTTATTTTCAGTTTTAAGTTTGTATATAGTTTGGGTGGGGAGATCCTTTCTCATTTCAATAGCAGGAATGGGAAGAAAATGAGATTAAGATCAAGTTGATTGTTGACATTTTTTTTCCCCTTCAGATTTCAGTGCCAAAAAATCCCAAATCATATAAAGAAAAGTTTTTTCCCAGTCTTATATGTGAAAAGTTAGTAGGGTTCACTTCATTGCAATTGGCATCAGCCTACTGATGTAGCATTATCTTTGTGAGGTTAGTTTTAACAAAAAACCACCACCACCACCACCAACAAGCTGTTCTGAGCCTGATTTAAAGGCACATATTAAACTATCCCTCATACTGGGGAAATTATATGGATGGAGAAGTGCTCCAGAGCTCCTGTACTAACTCAGGTCTGCTGGGGAGGCCTCAGAGCAATCTAAGTGTGCACTCTCAGCCTGTGATGACAAACAAGCCTCACAGAGAAAAGCTTAAAAAAATTCACTCTCTGATGAGAAGTGCAAAATCGTGTTGGTTTGGGAGTAAGCAGAGGTGGTGAGACTTTTGAGAATGTTCAGGAAAAGGATATCATATTATAATTCAGTTTATATTGTGTTGAAACAGAAAAAAGAGTTGGACTGTTTCCAGGATCAGCTCCAAGCACTGTCACAGGTCATGACAGGATGGATCAGGATTGATCTCCATTTTCATCATAATAACATCCTCAGTCTATATGGAACAACAAATTTTGTCAATCTGTTCGTATTTTTCAACTGCTTTGTGAAATCCTGATAGCAAATCTGTTCTGAGTCTTCCCTCCCTCCCTCCCCTCTGACCCAGCCTACTCTGCTTATTCAGGAAATGATCTCTAAAGCTTGAACACTATTTACATTATCAAGATTTACTTATCTTTTCTTTTTTTCCATTGAAACACTGAGCAGCTCTTACATCAATGTAGGTGTGTTTGAGAATTATGAGAGCCTTCAATTCTCATACCAAACTACACCCACACAAGTCAATTCCAGTTCCAATGACTAAAGGTCATGTGAATGGCAAAAAGTAACAGGTAAGAACCTAATTTTGCTATTAAGAGTAACTGAATTTGCAGTTATGGTTTATTAGAGAAGGAATTAATGCCACGAGGAGTAAATCCTTTCCCTGCCTTTTGCTGGTGTTTGTTCCCACTATTCCTGCTATTATTTTTAAAGACAGTTCCAGTGGAAAAATAGACTTATGATGTGTGAGAACACATCATAACACAGATTTGCCTTTTAACACACCAGTGAGAGAGAGACAGTGGTGGGGTAGCTCCTTGCCAAGAGGCAGGTAGCATTCACTACCCAGCTCTTTCTGCAGGCTTTGCTAAAAGCAAAGGTTTGAGTGCTGGGAGTTGTCAGGTTCCCTGAGGCTGATGGCCACTGTTTGTGCATTATACCTTTCCCAGGGAGATATATTCATATTTCTTAGGTATGACTGAATTCTCACATTAATTTAGTGGTTCTAGCTCTTAGCATGGCCCTTTGCCTTCTTTCAATGAGATCCTCCCTGGGATAGTGGTCTCTTTGATTTGTTCTTCTCCCATCCCATACCTGGTTTTAATTTGTGCTGCCCACCTGAGCCAACTGTTAATCTACAGGCTCTGAAGACCAAAAGGGTGAAGATTCTGCAGATTGTCCCCTCAACTTTACCTTTTGTCAGGGTGCAAAAGGTGGCACTAGGTGGGGGCAACATGAAAACATCTTCCAGGAATTCAGGAGCAAACCCAGTGTTTTTGGGGACTGTGTGTTAAAGGACTTGGCTAGGCTTGCAAATTACTTCTAGGAGGGTGAATTTGAAGAATAAGAAGAAAATCCCACCTGTGGGCATACTTCTGTAGTAAAACCCTCTCCTCTCCCTGGAATCACCTCTTGACAAGACAGAACCTCAGATAATGAAAGACCTGCAAACACTTTAGAAATTTTCTTCAGTGTATCAACATCCTTGCTTTCTTTGGTCTCTCTCTCTTTCTTCTGCTTTTAGCTGTACACTGAAGGGAAGAGTCAGTGGCTTTCGGGATGGTGTGATTGATACTGTTTCTGTATTTCCAGCAAATTGATCTCTGGAACTCCCAGTCAATGGTGCTCCATTTCTCTTTAAATTACAGCCACCAGACTTCAATTTTCCTTTCTAGAATAAGGTAGGACTTGATGTGAAGAGGAACATATATAATTATGTGGACAAAATGAAGTTATTCTGTGGCTCATCCTTGTTATTTGTGGCTGCTACAAAGCTCAGAGGTCAGGGGTTTTTGTTGGTTTTTTTTTTTCCTGTCACAAACTCAGAGCAGGTCAAGCTGGGTATTTAGGGTAATTGTGAGCAGGTCAGTGTCATCTAAGCAAATGGACAGAGCTTGTTTGACATGTGGTTTTCTCAGTTGCTTCCTGCTCTATGTGTCCATCCTTTTCAATTTGTGTTGTTGAGACAGGTTTAAGCATATTGACATATTGAGTATATTGAGTATATTCAATGTTGTTACAAGAATTGGTAGGATTTTTGCCTAAATCTATTTCTGATTCTATGAAATGGAAAAGGTTTTAATGACATCCATAATAGGGAGGCTGAACATTCAGACTGGCAACATCAGGAAAGTACCTAAGGGACATCAGGATAAACAGGGATGGCAGAGAGAAAATGGGAAAGAAGGACAGGGAATGGGAAAGAATTCTTCTACCATGATTTGGCTGAATCAAATTTTATAGTGCATTTTGCAGCCAGTAGTGGTTTTAACAAAGGAGCTAACCAAAAGTAAATGCCACTGTAAGTGCAAGGTTACATAAAGCCTTATGAGCTCACAGTGAGATCTGAAGTTAGCCTTACATCTGAATTTGTACCATGGTTTATTCGTTAGGATCTGTGGGATCCCTCTTTGTGTTTAATGGATTTTGCCATCCTTCAGTAGCAGAAAGCCTTCAGATCCCATTTGCAGCCATTGCAAGGAGTGTTTTCTGTGTACGACTGTGTCTTGTTGCACCTAAACAACATCTCATTTGGAGCACTTGGATGCAAAGCTTCCAGCACAGTCCTCAGCCTCCTGCCATGTTTATCTACACTTCCTTGGTGGTCTGGTCTGTGCTGGGGGCATGGAAACTGATAGCTCCCAAAAGGCTGCCAAATCCACTGCCCTGATCTCTGCTGGCGTGGTGCTACCAGTAATTACAGCTCTGTCCTAAGGCCCCAGTGCCCCGGTGACACGAAGGCAAAGCTGTTGTTTTGAAAGAAAATAACATTGACTGAATTTTTGGTTGGTGCAGACATACAAAGCTGCCTTCAGCTGGCTAATCAATAGCATTGCTAAATAATAATATGATTACTACTTAAACAAGGCCTGATTATATTTTCCTGGGGAAGAACAATTCTTTACACTTCAAAATTAAGTAGGTTAAGGTCTACAATTTTTCTCATATAGGACATCAAGATGAAGGATCACCTTTCTGGTCTGGGAATGTCTTTCAGCATTTTACCCTTCACAGACCTGACTGGTTATGTAGCTCCTGCTTTCAGAATATGTGAGGGTCAGGTTGTGTGTGGCAAATGGACCTCCAGGAACACCACAACATGGCTGACAACTTTTTGTTGATGTCCTGGCAAAAATTTGAGTGCCAGGATACCAGCTGCAGATGAGGATCTAACTGATCACTGTGCTAGGAACTTCCCTTCAATGCTCATTACATTTCTAGATTTTAAGTCCCCTGGCAAAATTGCCTGATGCCTTCCAGCCATACTCCAGAAAGTCCAGAAGTGAGAAGGTCGCCTTTCCTGGGACTCTTGTGGTGTCTGAAGGAATGCAGTGATTCAGAAATTCTGTTTGCTTAATAATTTATAAGACCTCTTACTTTTCCTGCTAGCCTTTAAACAGTGGGAAAAACCATGGCAAAATAATTAAGATTAAAAGGTACGGTTTCCTCTTCAGATGAAAGTAGCATTCACTTTGAAATGCTTGGTGGTGACTTTGATTCATGCCTTCGATGGACCTTTGTCTGCCAGAAGCTGCTACCTTTGCACAGCTCCAGAGAAATTGCTGGAATACACCGTGGGGCCAGGAAGAGAGAGGAGTTCAAATGTGGACCAAAGGAGAGTGATAAATCTAAAATAAAGCCACTGATACAGGCAGGCTTCCACATAAGACAGAAGGTTTTAATGCTGTTTACTGGTATCATTTTTCAGAGCTCCAGTTAAACGCAAAACAAATCACAGATATGTTAAAATTTTACTGTGTGGGTCGGACTGTTGTTTTCAATGAGCAGTGGTAAAGCCCCTGCTGTGGTTTCAGCATGGTTAAAAGTCCTATTTTTGCTGTTCACAGTGATTAGAAAAATAGCACGTTTGATACGCTTTCGAGTTATGTGAATGCTTCTGTTTTAAATCACGAACGAGAAAATTGTTAACAATAGGTTAATTTTTTGTTTGTTGCTCAGATGGGATGTTTTAGTCCCTAAAATTGAATGCTAGTGTAAATCACTGTCTCTGCAGCACTGCTGAGTTTGCTTGCAGATGGATTTATGGAAAGGTTTGATTTTCCTTTTCTTTAATCTTATATTGGCTTATAATGGAGCCCACACCAGAGCCAGGCAAATATAGCTGTCTTCTAGCTCATGCCTCAGCAGCTGCGAGGTACTGGCACACAGCAGAGCAGCTTTGTGCCCTGGGTTTTTGGATTTCATTCAATCGGTTCCACTTTGCATATTTATTCATAGTAAAGCACCATTAGCTCAAGACTAATAATTGGGATGGCGTGAAGAAAGCTGTATAAAGAAATGCAGGCCACTTGGCTCTCCCGAGGCCTGGCTTGGTGGAGATTTGACTGATTCTTTACGTCAGGAGCTCTGTGAAGCCTCTGAATAACATATTAATGCATGTTGCTGCTTTTCTCATCCTCTCATTTAACATATTTCAGTTCAGTAGGGTGTTTCTTGAATTATACTCTTGTAGTTGAAAACCTAGCCCACAAACTAGGTAGGAAGCCAGTTATCTTTAAAAAAAACAGCTAGAAAAAAAATTAACATTTCTAAATGCTAGTAAAGAGCAAATCGAATGTCTTCATCAATGCCAAGAATTTAAGCTGGCAGTTTCATACCTGCTATATATTTATTTGTAAATGAAAATTGAATATACAGCATAAATATGTTTCATTTTACATACACCTCCATTCAAGCTGCTTTGAGCTTGTAGGAGCCTTTTTCTTCTGAGATGAATCACTGCAAGAGCTGGTCCTTCAAAGTTCCTTGTTGAAACAATCTTACCTCTCTTCCTACCAAGCCCTTTGGGCTCTTTGGATGGAGAGCATGCTGTGACGGGAATCTTACAGAGAAAGGAAAATATTATGGTTCAGGGGTTTTTTCTTCATTAGTGATGCTGGCACCTGGAAAACATGGGTGTATCAGAAGCTGATTGGATTAAGAGGGACATGACTGAAATGTCTCAGCAATTGCAATGTCTCACATTGTAACACTGTGAGCAAATGATCCCTGATTCTGGAGGGACATCAAGATGTGGATTCACTTTTACCAAAATTTGCATCTGGATATCCAATTGTTAGACCTTTGTTTGTTGAACCTCTATCTGGATGGCAGAAAACAACAGCAAAAGAAGCCACCCCAGGAGCCAGCTTTGTTCCAGGGGGCTTCAGGAAGGGCTACAAAGTATTTTAAGGATGCAGCTTGTATTCTCTGCCTGCTGAAGCTCAGAATCCTGGAGATTTTATCATATGCTGTGAGGGCAGAGACCCATTTATAGAACAACATTGAAACCACTGTGGGTCAGAAGATGAAAGAAATGTTGTGAGAGCCACTGACTGATTAAGCAGTCTGTCATCAATAATGGATTTTGAGGAAGTGGGACAGTAAATACCTCTGGGAGAAGGAAAAATTAAATCAAAACTGAACCTGTACTTCAGACTGAGGTATAGTCATAAAACAAAGAATACTGTGCTGTACTTCTGGTGTTTTATTTTATGTGTGTAGATAGGAAGAAGTTGCTTCTGTTTCCACTTGGAAAATGGACATTAGACTCTTAATGCACTTTCTGAGTTGAAGTCAAATAAGTGAAGAGTGCCAAGCTAGCAAATAGACCTCTATTACGTCAATTAAGTTGTGGCTATTTATTTTAGAGCTGATTTTGGCTAGTGTATTGTGCTCAATATATTGCATTATGGAACAGTTTCACTGTGCTTTAGATTACTGCTCTGCAGTATGTGGGGAAGCTATTAATATATAAATATATTAATATATTAGAAGTATAAACCCACGTGTGGTTCAGTTGCATCCCAGGAAGGTTCCACGCTGCAGTACTCCATGGAATGCCAAATGGGTCTGCAGGCAGCACAGCCAAAACCTTCTGTCCTATGCTAACCTCTCACAGTGAAAGTGAATTTTGTGCTGTTGGAAAACACTTGAGTGATGTGGCTTTACATCAGGTTTGTCAGTGAAATAAGTCATTTCAGCAAAAGTAGCTTTGTGTGAGCATAACCATATTTTTGTCCTTATGGAAAAACTAAACTAAAAAATGACACCACTAAATGATCAGTAGTGTAACAGCAAAGGCTCCTACAGTAAACCTGGTCTCAATCAAACCTTCAGTGATGTTAAAAATCACAGGGGAATGGACCTGTGGGTACCTTTCAGCATTTTTCTGGGTTGAGAGGTAAGTGAAGCAGATTTCCCACCCAGCCTCATTTAAAGCATGTGGGATATCAGTATCCATATGGAATGCTTCATGATTAATCATCGTGGAGATTTGTCTCTGTGGAAGATGTTTCATTCAGCCCAGGATTGAAAAACAAAGGCTATGTTGCTGCCACACTAATGAAAAACACAGACAATCTGCTGTTCATATGTGCCAATTGTTGCTGCAGCCTTTACATAAATGCACTTAAAGATGAGAAAAATAATTGCAGGCAACCATTCTGCAGAAAGCTCACAGGAATATGGGCTCTTTAGGGGGACACTTTCAAGTGCATAAAAAGCCTTCCACAAACTTAATTCTTGTTACTGAGTTCTTCTTTGTGCTTGCTGTTGGTCAGTCCATCAGACTACAACACCTCAATTGTAAAAGTGCCAAGCAGAAAACTAAGTTGTAGTCAGGGGGTGAGAAACGTCAAGTGAAATTTCAAATTTTAGGTAGTTTTGTGTGTAAGACTGGGCACAAGCACAAAACCTGACCTGAAATCCAGAGAACCTTCTAAGGATGACCATGACAGGTAGAAGTGTGCACATGTTGGCAACCCAGTCAGCTTCTGAACGTTTTTAGGTAACAAAAGTGTAAGCACTGCCACTGCAAAATATTTATATAGAAATGGTCACTTTCTGTGGGCTGAATAATGTGTTACCTGTGGGTGGATGATACCTTTGAATAGATCTGGTTTTGCTCACCAAGTTCCAAAAGGCATTTTGTAATATTATTGGTAAATAATATTGGTAACTGGTAAATATTCAGGCTGTTGTCAGCTGAGGTTCAGATCCTTACAGTATGAATAGACAGATACTTCTGCAGCCACAATTATCATGAAAATTGTACTGTTCCCTTTCTCCTGCAGTTTCCAGAGGTTTCTCCTCACTTCTTGTCCCAAACTGCATGGGCTGTGGCCCTGGAGTGTTGGGGAGTTGCCACCGTGTCATTCTGCAAGCCCATACTCCACCCATGTGCAGTGCTGGCCTCTCTACTGCAAAAGAAACAAACCCTAAAACTACAAAAGGCCCTGGAAAGGGCAGAAAGAATGACCAAAGGCCTGAGCAAGGAGTGACTAGACCTCCTGGGATGCTTCAGAAAATAAGGGAGCAAGTGGGATGTGATAGAAGTCTACAAACCACTGGGGGCATGGCTGGGTGGATACTGGTTGCCATCTCTTAGAGTGCAAGAAATAATCATCAATGTCAAATGATCTTGGCAGGAATCATGTTCAAAACAAAGAAGAGTAACTTCTAGAAGTAGACTTCCTGCCAACAGATGCTTTGGATGCAAAAAGCACCTGCGTGGCTCTAAGGGGAGACAAATCAAATACCTGGAAGGGACAGCTCTGTTGGATGTTCCTAAGAGGCCACACCAAGCTCAGGAAGCATTTGAGCTTAAAATAATTCCAGGGCTGGGAATGTGCTCAAAGAAAGTGTCATATACATTTGCCCCTGTTCTTAACTTAGCCATGAGGTTTGCTTATGGCCATTGTTGAAGACAGGATGCTGGGCCAGATGGCCATTCTGCAGCTCCTATATCTGCTATAGATAAGGTTTTGCCAAGATATTTTAACACTTGGTTTTCGAGATGTTGATGGTTTGGGGCTTTTTTTTTTCTTACTTGGTCAGTCTTTCAGGTCCCAGATTCAGTCCAGACACTGTTCAGATCATCTTCCTCGTGGTATCTGGAGAATTAATGCAGTGGATTTTGGTATGATTGGAACAAGACTTTTGAAACGAAAATACAGAGGGTTTCAGTCTATTTTCTACCCTCCAAATATTATTATGGAAATGACTGCATCTTCCTTTGTTTCCATCTGTTATTTCTGTGGCAGTAACTTCCCAAATATGCTGTAAAGAACTGTGGACTTTCAGTATTGGCTATTATCCATACATTGCTCAGCTACTCATCTCCAAACATATCTCTTAAACTATGTCTGAATGTACAAGCCTCAGTTTCCAAGCCAAATTTCATTCATTTAGTTATTTTATCACAAGTACTAACCACTCGTTTTGGTTGCTGGTTTTTCTGGGATGTTTCAGCCTTCCACAAAAGCCAGAGAACACCACCACTGGGACCCTTACTGGCAAACTTTTGATCCACGATATGTGTGGCACAAGAACAGTGCAAGTCTCTCATCTTTGTCTTTGATAGAATGCAAGGCAAGTACATAAAATACTTCCTTATTATAATGCTTAGGAGTAAGTGTTGCTATTAAGTCATCAGCTAATTTCTGATTCTGTGAAAGAAGCATGTTTTAGGCAGAAATTTTCCAGGCCTAGTTTTGTTACAAAGTAAATTGTTTGCTGAATAAAAAGCTTTTAAGCAGACAGACAGCTGAAAGGCCTGAAATTCAACAGTGGCAGTTTGCATGGAAATTGTCTTTATTGTGGAGTTGTCTATAGGTTTTTTGTTTTTGCCTTCATTTTCAGTTGTCTCCTTTGCTTTGCCACAGCCATCTTGTTTAGTCGTTGCCATTAGAAAACAATCAGAAAACCAGTGTTGCCAAGTACAAATGCATCTCATTTTTAAAGTTCAGCTGGGTTTTTTCCTTATATGATGAATTTTACACAGAGGCTGCTGCATGATACCTTTCAAATATGGCCAACTCTGCCAAATCTAGCGAAATGAGCATTTTGGCCAGACATTATTGTTGCTGCCATTGTGAGTTCCACCATTGCCAGACCTTCTGGGCTAAAACAGAAGGTTTAAACAATTTTCTGCCTTCGTATATAAGGGGCTGAGTGGCATAAAAAAGAAACCTTGCGTTTGTCTAGGTGCACAGCAGAAAGAAGCAGGTGCAGGTGCAACAATGCAGAGACTCTGTATAGGAGAGGTGCAGCATCTCTAGGATTTTTAATATTGTCTAGAAAGCCCTCCAAGCAGAGCTGCAAAATAGCTGCAAACTAGATTGTGATAAGGAGTAGAAGAGATTTAGCAGATTATCAGGGACCAAAAAGGAGAAGTCAGCTCTGTGTGAAAAACTCAGCAGGGCTGAGCAGCCAAAGGAAGGTGGAGGTGAGTACAGAGGTGTAAAGACCTGATCAAGAAGGTGTCATTGTCAGCACGAAGGCCAAAGATTTGGCAGGTGAAAATTGGTAACATTTTTAGGTATTCTATCAAGACTTGATGCTGGGGCTCAGTCAAACAAGCTTAGTTGAAAAAACTCCTGTCTTAAGCCATCCTATAAAACAGGCTTCTGGAAGGGCTTCTGAAGTTGATTAACTTTGTTCTCCCACCTAGTTTGCTTTTCATGAACGTTCTGGTTTCACTCAGGGCTGGAAATGAGACTTGTCAGGAAGGTAATGAGAGTTTTGTGGCGCATGAGAAAACGCAAGAGCTTGCCAATGGAAAGGCAAACCACCTTTGTCTGGTGAGATTTTGTTCAAAAAAGCATGTCCATGCAAATTCAAGCCATGGGCTAGGCAAGCCAAATTCCTCATTCATTTTGTGACACACGGGTGAAGCTTTACGTGACAGGACACCTGGGCATGACACAGGGTGAGATTGCAATCAAACTGCATTGTCACGAGCTGGCTGTGAGACAGGCAGACCTTCCAACCTTTGTATGCCTGGTTTGACAACAAACTGTGGAGCTTTTAGCTGGCAAGGTAGATCAAAACATAGTAGATCATATTTTTAATTCTGTGCGTGTGCTTTTTGGGGAGCTCCGTTCTCTTTTCCTACCTGCTGAAGGCCACAGCAATATTTGTGTTGCCAGTATTTTTTAAGTTGGCAAGACATGCTTTTTCTTTGTTGCCAAACTGGTGAAATGTCTTCCAAGGGAAAAGGTATGGGGGGGGTTATTTTGGTTATCAAAGCTTTTGCTAATATTATTTTTGCCTTCTCTACGCACCTTTTGCACTCACAAACAAAACTATTGGATTCAAAAGAAAATGTGCTCAGAAGTCAGAGCCCTTTTTGCAGCATTTATAAGTGAAAGTGCAATCCAGCTGTTGGCAAACCATAAGCTCATTGTTTTGGCAACGCTGTTTCTTTACTCTTTTTTTTTTTTCTGTTATACTAACTTGTTTGCTCAGGTATTGGAATTCAGAGTTTTTCCTTCTTTTTAGAAATTCATACCCTTTCTGGCAAGGTTTGAGCTGTTTTTATTACTTACAATTATACCTACAGGTAAAATAAATACTTTCCCACGGATGCCCTGGAATCCGGTATGGTTATAAGCTGATGTAGCTGGAAGAGCTGAGTTGTACAACGAGTATTTCTACTGCTCTGTCTTTTCCTTCTGACACTTCTTAAAGACACAGGGCTTGAATTTGTTCTTGCTCTTGAGTTATTGAAGCAGTTCTTTGTGAAGGTTGCAGGGTCTCCTCCATGTGAATCTGGTGTGGATGGGAACAGATGCAAGTGACTTGGAGAGAATATACCTGTGAGGAAAACCTAAGGTGCCTTTGCAACACAAATATTCCTGTGGCCTTCAGACCATAACTGAACAGAGCTGTGTGCTGTGCACACAAAAAATGGCATTGGAAGGACATTTTGATGTCACAAAGAAAAGCACGGAAAAGTTAGGAAATGCCCTAATTAAAGCTGCCTGTGTAATTCATTATGATTCATTTTTTAATTATCTGATCACATACTATTTTTTCCGCAGACGCCTCTTTCCTCTGTGCACAGGATGTTCAGAGGCCTCTTAATGAGCAGCTATTCAGTAGTTTGTTTCATCTTCATTGTTCCATGTGTGGCCCAAGGCCTTATTTACTGCGTGCTATTAAATCCTGTTTTGAGGGCTAAATCCATAAAAAGGCTTTGGCCCGGTGACCTTGTGTGCTGAAGGATCTGACTTCTCAGCCCCCTGCTGTCTGGTGTTGAGAGGTAGAGTTTATGGCCCAGGTGTGCTGTTGCAGCTGTGGCAGAGCAGGGCCAGCTCTGTCACCAGCTCCACGGTGCCATTCCGAGCCACCCCTAGCTCAGGTGACTCCAGGAAACACATCCCGTTCTGTGGCTGCAACCTGCTGCCACCCAAAATCCAAATAATCGTCTCCTTTCCTTGCAGAGTTAAGCAGGAGCCTAGGATTTGTGACTCATGCATCCTGTTTTCAGCAGTGCCACTTACGTGCTCAAAAAGCCCTGGAAAAGTATTCCACCAAAGTTGTGACCCAATTTTCCTCCCCACAGAAAGGGAATAATGGCATGGGCCAAACTGTCTCACAGAGGTGTTCTCTGGCTCCAGTCTTTACAAGTCCTTTGGAGTCTTATTTATGGGACAGACAATGTATTGCTTCTTCATCCAAAACTGAAGGTCAAAGTTGTGGAAATATCCCCTTGTCTCACTGCCTGAATTAGATTTATGGAAGAACTCTTGGTGATTCATTTTTTTTTTACACAAGAAAAATGGGCTACTTCCAACGTTCTTCAAACTGGGATCTTCCAGATCACCCCAGAAATCCCACCAACATGTTCTGCAGAAGTCCTGAGGGATTTATGGAGATAGTGAAGCAGGCAGTTTTCTTCTCAACTCAGACTGTCAGAGCTGTGTCTGTAGCAGAATAGAATGAGCCAGGGATGGTTCTTTGGCCTGGAGATCAAAGAGCATGGCATGACTCAGCTGTGTGCCTGAGCTCACCCTCCTCCCCTCCCAAAGAGCCAAGACACCTTGGCCATGCTGCCTGCTGGAAACAATTGACCTTTGCTATCTCTCAGATCATGCTGAAGCAAATCTAGGAGGGGAGAAGCTGGCAAGAGCCAAATGTTTGTGAGCAGGTTAATAGAGGTGTGGGCAGCACTGACCAGGCTTGTGCTCTGGTCTGTGTCATTTATCCATATAGACACGGCCCTGAAAACTCATCACAGGGAATGTGGAGGAATCTTTGGGATCTGGTGGGTTCCATTGTTCTACCTCTGGGTGGTTTAGGAGAGTCTGGATTATGTACATCCTGTGAGGTAATGGCAGCTAACCCAGTAGTCTTTGGTGGAATTGTGGGAATGTTCCAATTCTAATGTTTTATCCAGGAGAAATTTTGCAACGTAAGACTTTTGTAGGTAAATAATTCTCTTTCCGGAATGCTGCTGGGCTTTATATTTTAGAGAAGGAGGGAGGAAGGGTCAGGAAGCAGCTACTTGAACCTGAATCTTTTATAGTTTAGGATAACACCCAACCTTGGACTCATTTGCTGTATGGTTGCTTTTCTTGTTTTCTGTTGTTGTTTGGAAGTAGATGTGACAGAAGTAGTAATTTTCTCTTTCTGAGAAAAAAATGCATTAAGAGATTACTGGAGTTTTCCCTTAATGGAGTTTTGATGATGTTTTCAAGGGCAGAGAAACAATTTGCTGCTTATTTCTACCCCGAGGCCCTGCCAGTGTGATCTCATGTTCATTTCCAGCCAAAAGCTGCATTGATTTTCTTTCATTTACATTTAATCCGAACTCAAACGTATGTAAATGATACTTCAATTGTTCCTTCTGTGTTGACATACTGGAAATTTTCATCACATTGACTGGGAATATCCTTCCAAGCACATGCACTCACATAGCACGTCAGATAGACCACAGTTAATATGTGTAATAAGAACAGAGCCACGAGGAGCAGCCTGCCTTGTCCAAAAGGAGCACACGTTTCTGGAAACAAAACTTTCTTTCACCACTGAGGGCCTGATTGCTCTTTCATTCAATCCTTGGGGGGACCAACACATGGGAAACAAGCTATGGAGTGGGGAACATGTATAACTCTGCAAATGCAGCTAGGCAATCTTGCATGGGGCGTAATTGATCTCTAAAGGAGGATAGGTTTTTTTTTTTTAAATCCAGCAAAGAAAAAAACTACCCAAAAATCTATCCTAAATAAACCTCCCAGAAAATGGGGCTCAGACCTGTATTCAGCTTGTCAGTGTAATTACTCTCTGAATTCCTGGTGCTCTGCCTCTGACACTTTCCTCGAGCCTGATCAGGAGCTGGATTTCAGTGTTGCTGGTGCTTCCCTTGCCCCTGTTGTGCAATTGCTCAGGGAATCTGATTTTGGGACCTACTTAGATACTTAGTGCTTAGATACTTTCCTGGTCTCTGTCCAAACCCTTCTGAAGCTCTTTGATTTCTATAAATGCGATGATTCAGCCTGGCTGGATCCTTGTTGAAGGCTATGACACAACTTGGGTTAACTTCAGATTCAGCCCTGCTGGCAAAACAGACTTTCTTGTGAAATTTATGGAGCTTCCTGCTTCTTGCTGGGCTGTGAATGGAACAAGAATAGCCTTTCTCAGAGTGTCTTGGCACTGCTCCTTCTAGAGACAACCCAGAACAGGACACAATGAGAAATACCAAACTTCCATAGACCAAAAAAAACCCCCAAAACCAAATGCCTCTGCTTTTTGTTGGGTTTGGTGGACTTTTCTTGTGTTGTTAATAATTCAGTCATGCCAGTTCACTCACCATTAACTTTTAGGAAAGTGTATAGAGTGAATACATGAATTTATAACTCTGTGGATTAAATATAATTCAAGTTGACTCAAAAAGGTGATGTTTTGGCACATCAAACTCTTAATGTCAGCAATTATTTTGCTTTTCTTACTGTTTCATTTGCACTGTCACTGTCACTCTTCTTACCATTAAGTTAAAACCCCTAAAACAGGCAGTCTCTGTGCATCTCTCTGAGACAGATGAACGGCANTCTTCATTTCTTCACCTGCTAGAGCAGGCCATGGAAACAAACAGACCTTGTCTAATAATAGTTGCAGATGTTCAAAAATAGTGTTTATATTTACAGTCATGAGCCCTGAATTTCTGTTCACAAGCCACGTGTTTTCTTTCCTGATGCTTTGCAAAATATATAGATTTAAAAAAAAAATTAAAATTAGATTTTTAAAATATATAGATTTTTAATAAATTCTTTCTAAAGCTTCTGTGACTCATGCAGAGCTCCAGCTCATTATAATATAACCCAAGCTCTATCCCTCCTCATTCTGTAANAGCACAGAACAGGACACAATGAGAAATACCAAACTTCCATAGACCAAAAAAAACCCCCAAAACCAAATGCCTCTGCTTTTTGTTGGGTTTGGTGGACTTTTCTTGTGTTGTTAATAATTCAGTCATGCCAGTTCACTCACCATTAACTTTTAGGAAAGTGTATAGAGTGAATACATGAATTTATAACTCTGTGGATTAAATATAATTCAAGTTGACTCAAAAAGGTGATGTTTTGGCACATCAAACTCTTAATGTCAGCAATTATTTTGCTTTTCTTACTGTTTCATTTGCACTGTCACTGTCACTCTTCTTACCATTAAGTTAAAACCCCTAAAACAGGCAGTCTCTGTGCATCTCTCTGAGACAGATGAACGGCAATGAACATTAAAGTGACCTGCTCAAGACTGAAAAAGAGGGAGATAAAGGAGCAGAAAATCAAGGGTTCCCAAAATTGTCTGTCAAGCTGAAAAAACAGGATGAAAAATTTATTTTAAAAAAGAGGTTTCTTTATTATTATTATCATTATCATTACTGTCGTTAACCTTCATGCAAAATACCTGCATGACTTTTCTCCTGTAAAACATAACTTTCATAATTTTGAATATGAGCAACAAAGGTTTTTACACTCGAGCTGGAAGCTGGGATGATAGGCATCATAAATAGTTGCAAACTAGTACGATGTTAAAAATATGCTTATTGTAGCTAATCTGAATTTGTTTAAAAATTGAGTGTGCCACCCTCATATGCACATCATCAAAAAAGCCCAGTAACAAAACAGGTTAATCAAAATCACCCAAGTCCCAAAGTACTCAAGTTTAAAACCTGCTGACACTAAAAATACCGTCTTCATTTCTTCACCTGCTAGAGCAGGCCATGGAAACAAACAGACCTTGTCTAATAATAGTTGCAGATGTTCAAAAATAGTGTTTATATTTACAGTCATGAGCCCTGAATTTCTGTTCACAAGCCACGTGTTTTCTTTCCTGATGCTTTGCAAAATATATAGATTAAAAAAAAAATTAAAATTAGATTTTTAAAATATATAGATTTTTAATAAATTCTTTCTAAAGCTTCTGTGACTCATGCAGAGCTCCAGCTCATTATAATATAACCCAAGCTCTATCCCTCCTCATTCTGTAAGATCTTTATAGCTGCAGGTCCAT